>JAYECN010035615.1:0-28893 GCA_035222435.1 Microcambeva ribeirae | reverse complement strand
ACAGCAGCTGTTTCATGAAAAAAAAAAAATGCAGAGAATATGAGTTCCCCCCCCCCCTTGCATGATTAATTCATTGTAATCCTACCTTCCTTGTAAATCTCAAAGGTGTTTAGGATCAGTGATTAATAATGGAAGTTAAATTAGTAGTAGTAATTCTGAGGTAAATCATTGGGCAATTAATAGTTGTTTACTAAAGAGAATCCTAGTCTTTGACAACTTTCAGAAGCTTTCATGATAAATGGTGTTGGTTCAGATAGTTTATAACAGCATGTATGTCTAATTTTTTTTTCAGGGAGTAGTCCATCTGTGAGCTGTGATTCTCTCCTTGGCAAGTTTTCATTGCTGCAAGCTGGAGTAATATGCTCCTCATAAAAACTGAGACGTGCATGCATGTGCTATTTTTTTAACCATTTCTGGTGATGAATTAGAGTTTGCAGGATGGTGTAAACCTGTTCTGTGGAAATGCAAGCAGATCCATGCACTGATTGTTTCCTTCTGATAGTGGTTGTGGTTGACCTTAAACTACTTGTAAAATCACTTTCATCGATTTAAACTTACAAGTTGTACAAAAGATGAGTTGAGGGAAATGAATCAGTTTGTTTTCCTTTGTAGATCTTGTGCATCTGTCTGCAATACTAGCAGAATGAAAGCTGGGCATAAATTAAAACGGTTTGTCATAACTAATGACAAGAGGTAATTTGGCTGTCAAATACAGCAGAACACAATAATTCAAGCAAGCAAATACTAATGTGGCTAGAAAGAAATACATTACCTTTCAAACCTCAGTTTGTAGTTAGTTTGAAGACTTGGACAAGAAGCATTTAGGATGCATGGAGTACCATATGACACAAAAATGAAAACAGCACTTTCTAAAAGTGCTGCTTGAGATTCTGGCATCTCTTAATCATGCCACTGTATGATGCAGTATTATCCTGGAGAAAGGAACCATTTGCTGTTTCCTGTAAGGAAAGAGAATAGAAGTGTGTGGTTAAGAGCAAGTATTTTTCATTCTTCTGTGACTTCAGGCACTAGATACCTGTTTTCATATTTATCTCAGAAAATGACTTTACAGTTGGATTTCAAAACTAATAAAGCATCTACTTTGGATTCTTTTTGCAAAAAAAAAAAAAAAAAAAGGAGAGGAAAAACTGAAATTAATGGTAGCTTCAAAAGAGTTAGGATCCTAGAAATCTTTGTGAGCTTTTCTGAAAGTAAGTTAGGATTAAGAAAAAACAAACAAACAAAACCCATAAGAATAAATTAGCTTCAGAAAAAAATCTGTTTACAAATCTAAAACGCAGGAGTACTTTGCAGAGAAGGATTTCAACATGTTTCATATGAGGGATGTAAAAGTGAAAAAATAATCAAAAATACTTAATTGCACAGTGATTCTGGATTCCCAGAAGAGACCTCAAAACTAAAATCCTGAATTCCTGTTCATTTCAGTTTTGCCAACTCATGTACTATAAGAGGTTATTATTATTGAAGGTCTTGATTGTCATAAATATGCTTCTTGGTACACTCATTTCTCTGTTTTGTCTGACTTGATGATTTTTATAGTATATATACATGATTTGTATTATGGGATGTTAATTAAAATACAGTTTTAAGTGTTTACTCTTTTACTCTGAGGGATAATTTTTTTTTTCCCCCCCTTACTTGGGCAAGGATCATACAGTTCTGCATCCGTGGCAACATCTGGCCACTTAATCTCAGTGCCCTGCCTGCCCTGCCTGGTGCATGTTGTTCAGTCTCAAACCTTGAATAACCAAGTAAAATCTGCTGCCCTTTCTGTAGTACTCGACAGTAGCTATTTCCTTCAGTAATAACCAGGTTTGAATGTTTAGTTCTTCAATATTCTTTTTTTAAATTTGTTTTGTTTCTGCAGATTTTGAAATAATAGTCTTTTAGAAAAGGATCGAGTCTGGACATGTAAATTTTTGTTTTGCTGAAATAATGCAACTGATAGAATGGGAGACTTTATTACTCTACTTTTTCCCACACACACACACTCCTCCCAAACCTTCATAAGCTTTCTGTGCTTTTGGTGCCTTTCAGTTCTTTTCCACAAGGCTCTGTCCCCAGTATTGAAGTAGTAATATAGTAATCTAAAGCAACAGATAATACAGTGAATGAAGATTCAGCATGAAACTTTTATCAATAAAGGTTTATTTAAAAAAAAAAAAAAAACACAAACTTGTAAATATTTTTTTCCACTCTTTTAAAAATTTGCTGAATCATGAAAGGTATAGAAATGGAAATTCCTGCTCAAAGAAAGAAAATACTTGAAGAATGTTATGCTTTACCATTATGTAGAGTTGAGTTTTCTAGGAGCTAGATAAACAGAATGTGCTGATATGTTTGACCGAGAGGTTTAAAGTGCATTATTAAATTCATTTCTTTTCAAGACCAGAAGCCCCTCTCTCAGAACATGCCAGATGATATTGAAAACATGCAGTATTTGCCTGCATCTCATGAAGTGGTGGTGCAGAAACTTAATTAAGGGCTAGCTCGCTCTCTCTATCTCAAATGCATGAGACACAAAGCAGGGGTAAAAGTTACTTGCTAACCCATTTGGTCATTTTTTTCAGCATGCAGAAGCATTTCAGTAGTGATTTCCAATACACTAACAGAAAAACTTTATTTAAATTTAATTTTATTGTGATAGTAGATGCTTAGAAATTGAAGTTTATTATAATTAGAAGATGTTATAAGCATCTCCTTTAAGGTTTTTGCTTTAAACTCTATTTTTTTTTTTTCCCTTCTTCAGGCTTATCTATATTAAATCAGACTGTAACTTTTGTCAGGAACAATGTTATCCATCACAGAATGCATATAGGGCTAAGTTATCCTGCAGATTTGCCTATCTATGATATAGTATAATACAGAGGATGAAAAGACTAGATGAGAGAAATGTTTTTTCAGTAGGTGTTATAGGTCCTGTACAGAAGGCTTAGGCAAGCTTAGCCTTTGCATTTTGTTGGTCTGTTTGAAGTTTAAGAGCCTATATTATAAAATGAGACGCTTTTTACCTAAACAGACAGATCAGTCCAGGCTCTGTCTCTGGGAGAAGTATTATGAATGGTGGTGGTGATAACTGTTCTTTTGTCTGCTACACTGATTTATGCACTATAAACGTACTTGTCTGTATGATTTCGGTGAAGATATATGAAAAGGAGATTAGTATAAGTAGTATGCATAGATTTTAATTATTTTAGCAGCCACAACATTGCTAGATTTAGGGACTGAATTATTTAAGGATTGCAAAAATTAGGTATACTGCTCTAAAACAAAGCAATAGTCCCATCCCTGGAGTTAATAAATATTGCTTTTGGAAGTCTTTATATCTTTTAAGTGACTAAATTGCCTTTTAGGACTTATAATTCCAAGAGGGGTTGATAATATACTCTTCTCTAGTGTTTCCAATAAATAAAACGAAGACAAATGCTTATCTAGTCATATCAAAGCCAGTGCTTTTCTAGCTCAGCTGTACCTTTTATAGATTTACCTGAGAAGAGCACAATATTATTATTTTGATAATTGAGGGGCATAGTATCCTCAAGGGGAGGGGGGGAACGAAAACACAGTACTTGAGGTCTGGCACTGGTCTCACATGCACGCTTGCAATGCTTATTGTTAGCATCTCGCTGTATTTCCTGGGCCAGCTCAGTGTGAAACCTGAAGTCGTTGGCAGTTCAACATGTGGGCAGTTGAACGTGTACGCACGTGGAAGAGGTCCAAGTTGGCTGAAGACTTTGTGACTGGGCTGTAGTGACAGAGGCTCGAGATGAGAGCAGTCTGTGCTATTTTGGCAAAGCCCAAGGAAGCTTTATGCGATGAAGAACACTTGAGGGAGGAATCCGATTTCCTCACTCGGCCTAGCAAGTAGCTATGCAACGCTTCGCTGCGCCACCAGCACCTTTCAGTGATGAGTAGGTGAGGGGAAACCCTTCTGGAGAATTGAAAAACAGACTATGGTAGTAGCTGCACTTCCTCTAGCTTGAACCTGTGTGCAGAAATGGAAAAGACTGCCTCTGAACGTGTAATAACAGAGTTGGAAGCCCAGTATAGTCCAACTCACTTATTTTTCTCTTGTTCTTTATAAGGTATCAGAAATGTAGTATTTGAAGTTAGATCTACTGAGATATGATATTTCTCTTAAAATATGATACTTGTGGCTTTGCAATCCACGAGTGATTGCTGTTCTTGACCGTGTCAAATCCTCTTGTCTCTACCTACCTCTCCTTGTTGCTCACCAGCCAGCCTTGGTTCTCCTAGTTCCCTAGGGTTCTTGTCATCTAGAGCTTTTTTTTTTTTTTTTTCCCCCACTTGACAACTGATTTATTTTCTCATTTTGTTTCTGTGCAGCAGTTTAAATTTTGAGGGAGGAAGTGGAGCCGTCTTACGATTATTCTAGTATACCAGCATTTTTCAAGTTTTGTAAGTGCAATTTCTTAATTGTGGATGGCATTTCTGTACATAACTAAACTTCTGCACTTCCTTCTGAAGCTTTTAAAGAAAATACTAGGTAAAAATAGGCCCTAGTTGCACCATTCCATCATTAACCAATTTGGAGAAATATACTTATGTGATGTCATGTCTAAGCCACTGTAAATTAATTTTGCAGGACTTATGAACACTAGTGTAAATGTTTTAGGAAAGTGTTGTGTTCTTTTGGTTTGGTAGTTTTTATATTGTTGTTTACCATTTTGTATTTCATCAGGCAGTTATTCTTTGAAGCAGAGCTGAAGGAATGATATGCATATGGAGTGCTTACATTTCAATTCTTTTTCCTTCATTAATAGATGATTTCTTAATGTCTTCAGTCTTGGTGAGAGACAGTTCTGTTAAAACATACGAAATTCACCAAGTATTTAGTATTGCATTGACTTGTTGCTACTTAACCTATGTAGATCTACTCTATTGCTTTCATAATGTATGTTAGCAAAATCACGTAACTCCCTGACAGGGATTATGTATTTCCCAAGCTTAATTTGTATTTCATCAGACTGCCAAACTGTTCTTTTTTCTGACTTTCTTCACAGAACTCTTCTTCACCATCTCCTATTGGTTCTAAATAAAATAAAACAAAAATAATAATAATAAAAAAAATCAGGACCATGTTGACACTATATTGATTATTTGTTTGGAGGGTTACGTTTGTGTAAGAGTATGTAAGACTGTAGCTTGTTGTTCATGACAGGTTCTTGCTTCTAAGCAACCAAAAGAATCAAGAGCTACAGAAAATGTCCTATTGATTATTCAGCTGGGTTTTGATTGCCTGCTTCTTGTCTACATTTATATGGTTCTAACCTTTAAAATGATATAGTTTGATTTTAAAAAAAAAAAAAAAAAAAAAAAAAAAGCATCTGCCTACTCATGAACTTGGATTCTCAAACTCCCACATCATTTTAATAACATGCTCAGGCAAAAGAGGTTTCCTGATGAAACTATTGTACAAAAGGAGCTGCTGTTAATTCTTAGTAGCTAACTGTAGTACAAAACCCAGCAATTCTCACAACATCAGTGAACTGATGATGTTAAAGATTAATAATTCTTCTGCATATTCTGAATTCCTTTTAGTTAATTATAATCCTCCATTGAGTTTAGTTTATTAGGGAGTTGATTATGCAATATTATGTGTAGTCTTGATACATCCGCAAAAGCCAGTGGTGCTAAGGATATATGCATTAATGTGGTAGGAAGTTTCTTGCATGTTAGAGGTTCTATTTACAGGTATGAATCTAAACTAGAAATATTACTTTTAATGCTAAACAGAAAATCAAAAAATGTGTGGGAAAGATGAATTCTCAAACATCTCTGTAGATATCAAATAATACATAGAAATACTTTATTATTCAGAGAGCGGTCTCTGACTTTATGCACTGCTTATTATTACAAATAAGAGAGGAACTAGCATTTTCAAACACCTAACAGCAGGCTTGATTCATTAATGAAAAGGTAGTAAGTGAAGTAAGAAAAAAGTTTTAAAGCTGTGTTCTGCTGTATATCATATAAAAAATGTCTGTCAGGATTAAAAAAAAAAAAAAAAAAGAAAACAGAATGTACAGGAGAGCTGTTTTCTTCAAAACAAGCTATTCCTTCCAGCAAATAATTGGTGAACGTGTAATTAAAGACCCCTTTTTTCCCCTAAATCAGTTGCGAAAGGCCATATTTTAGACTAATAATGTGATAGGTTTTCTGTGCTGGAGAGCGTGATTTGCCTGCACAATATTAAGAATTTTAGGTAAAGAATAGCTTTAGAATATATATATTTTCTGATGAACTGGTAGTGTTCCATTAGGAAAGAAACCTTTTTTGTTGTTGTTTTCTCTAGTAAATTGTCTCCGATTATCATGAATTTTTTACTGAGCAGATAATGTTTCCTCGTTTTTTATTGTATTTTTTTTTCCTCTGCTCATACCTGTAAACTTGAAAAACTGATAATTTAAGTGAAGAATAAATACATGGGAAATGGATCATATTGGAAATTGATCAAATTAGATTCTTTTCTGGTCTCTGCATCTTGTCTCTGATGCTTTCAGAGCTTAACTGAGATGGAGGTGAAAGTGTTTGACCCATTATTATTGGAAAGCTTAAGCTACCTAAGGTAGCTCTGAACAGTAATATGTTTATTAATGTGACAGACTTTAGATAAGTAAATTGGGGAAACCTCTGCTTCTCAGACAAGTGTGATAAAGCGGGAAAACCAAACTGTTGGAGAAAGTCTTTTTTCTTTTTTTTTTTTTATTAGTGCTATGGTTTTTTTTATTTTTTTTGCTGACATTGGAGACGTCATGAGAAAGAGCATTTATGGATATAATTTTTTTTTTTTTTTTTTTTTTTGCATAAGCACTAGATCTTCCAGATCGAGTTTTCTGGTGTATAAAAGAGTTATCTGGTGTACACCAGAAGTTTTCTGGTGTATTTAAAAAAAAAAAAAAGTGTTTTCTTTTGTTTGATTCCCACTAGTCTTCTCTTCCTCAGGCTATGTTGATCCATTTTCTTTTCACAGTGGGAAGAACATGTTATATGTAGGCTGATACTCATTTTATTTTTACTTCTCATGTAAGGCAAGCTAGTAAGAATGTGCACTTTCATTAGAGTGTCAAAGGATTTATCCTACCTTGTTCCCCTGAGTGATGAACTGATAACAGTCAAATGCAATAAAAATGAGATATAAATAACTACTCAAATTTTTCTAGATCATGAAAAATTTGCAGATTTTTAACCACCAGCTGTATTGACTACAATTCTATTTTTGATCTCTGATGTATGCTGCATCCTCTTGATTGATTAAAAATATTAGCTTAGTAATGCTAATGTAGCTATTTAATGCAGCTGACAGAAATGTGACATTTAATCATTATATAATAAACTTCATTATTATTAAGTTTTTGGAACCCTTGTTTAATGAGGAAATAAACGTGTATGGATGAGCATCCATCCCCAGTGCTTTGGTTCCTGTTGCATGCTAAATCTGAACAGATTGACTGTTAGGAAGAAATATATTTCCACATGGAATTTCTGGAAGAAAAAATAGCAGATGAAATGGCAATACCAAAAATGTGGAGGTAATTATAGGGTATATTCTGGTTTCTACTATAATTTTCAACAAATTTATTAAAATATTCTTAGGGAATTTTAGGTGTCAGGTTACTTACAAGAGTTATCTTAAGAGTGTTAACTAAAATGTTAACACCTGCCCGATGCTTAGACTAGAACAGGAAACTATGATGGTAGGTCTTATAAAATAAGCGATTACAATGTATTTTTTTTTTTTTTAATGATTTAATGCAGGCACCATTATCTGTCTTAAGATAAACTTTGCTGTTTTCTGGCTGTACTCTATTAGACAGATGTGAGAAGTATCGCTTATATTTTTTTGAGATGTAACTAGGAATCACTTCTGTTCCAGGTTTATGTTTTTGAAAGACCAAGACCTTTTGTTTGTTTATTGATGTTGTTATAACTACTTCACATTTATCAATAAATAATATCACAGAAGTGAGCTGCAGTTGTCATCCCTGACAGGTAGGGACAGTGCATCTAATTCATATTGAATATGAGCTCATTTAATTCATGCTGAGATTAAATTGGTGAATTAAAAACTCAGTGTCACTGTGGGACATGGTATTGACATAACTTATGTTAGAGAAGAAGCTCAGCAAGTGCAAGTCAAATTCAAACTGCAATCATTGTCTGTTTTAAGGCAGTCTTCATCCTGCTGAATATTTGAAAGTATGGAGAACTGATGTGGGATGTTATATAACTGATGAGACTAAAATTCTGTGCTGGGATACAGAAAGGTGGCCATATCAGCAAGCAGATTATAAGCAAGCAGAAATCCCAGGGTTTTCATGTTCTAATGTTTCTAGTCTCCAAACCACATGGAAATATGCTGCTTCTGATAGTGAGAGAATTAGCAACGCAATTAGCAGATTAAAATGCTTCCTTTCTTCTGGAGTGAGACTTATTCCCTAGAGTAATGTTTCTGGAATCCTCCCATGCGTCATGTCAAACACAAACTGGGCAAATGTGTGTAAGGTCCTAATATTTGGATAATAGCTTTAAAATGTGTATGTACAGTGTGTGTACATGGGTTCTTTGTTTTGCTTTTTCTTTCTGCCACATTTTACCTCTCCACTGCCCCCACCTCCCCTTACCTATATGGTAACTTAGGGTACTCTTGGCTCTTTCCTGTGGTGGTAATGCCTAGTGCAGCCTTCTTCCATTCACACTGTCTTCTCAGCAGCCTCAGTAAATACACCTGTCAACTTGTATCATCAGTTCTGGCAGCACAACAGCTTTTGGACTGCACTGTGAAACAAATCAATGAACTTAATTAGCTAAAAATTTCCTCCCTGAAAAAGCAGCTATTTTTAGCTCGGCGTGGCGTAGTGGTATAGTTAATGGAATACAAGTAGATGAGGGGAAGAAGAAGGGCAGAGGTTCCATGGAGTGGGATTGGCACAACATGAAAAGTTTTGACCAAAATCCTTTTTGCTTCTAGTGTCATACTATTTCTTCAGTCATCTTCTGAAATAAGTCTAAGCTCCTGAATGTATAAATGGTGCTTTGAAGTGTGTAGAGCTTGGGATAAACTAGCATGACGTGGTGTGTTCTGTGTGAGCCATACCTTGTTCCATAAGCATGGCCCAGCTTAGATGGTCAAGAGTTGCCTGAAAAATCTGCTAGTTTTCTTCTTGCTTGTTCTGCCTCCCATCTTTTCCACAGCTGAGGTGGAGACTCACATTTGCTTTGTGGTTTCTGACCTTAAGATCTCACCTCATTAGCACACCAACTAGTTTGATAAGAGACCCACAGCTGACAAGTATCACCTACTTTGTAACAGGACATACACCAGCTTTGTCAGGTACTTGTGGATGATCAGTAATATCTGCAGAGATTTTACCTCATGGTTATGATATGTCAGAACACAGGCAGCCAGAAACATAAAAGCTTTCTTTTTTTGTTCATGTTGGCTAACTTGGGGGGAAAAAACTCCCCTCTCCGACATAAAAATGTTACATGTGATAAAACTCCATAGCTGTAAAGATTTAACCTTCTAATTCATCAGGAAAGAATCTACATTGCAGTCTTTGCAAAAGAATTGGGACATTAATATTCACCCTAAAACTCTGGTGGAACAGCACATTGCAGGAAGGATGTGCTCTTAATGCGGGCATTAACTGTGCTAAGTCAACTTTATGCTTTTCCTACATTAAAGCTATATTTAGACCAAAGCTTACCATGCAAGACTCATTCTTCATATCAGAGCACTTCCTCAAGTGTTGTTCTTTCTATACTTTTTAGAATCTGAAATTCTTAGTTTCAAGTAACAGCGATAAAAGTAACTCATAAGACTTAGAAGTGACGACAGCCACAGTTGTGTCCTAGATTTAAAAGCTTGTGTTTTGGTATCTGTACGCATGCAATAGAGTTGTGCTATGTGTGCAGGCAAACAGAAGAAAATGCAGCAGTACTAAGCAGCTTATTCTTCATCTTTCTAGCAAACCATTATTCATTCATTTCTTTGTATTCAGTTCAATCTCTTCACCTCTTTTCCTTCTCTGAATGGGGAGTATGGGATTGCTCCAAACACATGAATGTTGGACTCCAGCTTTCCCAGTAGGGGCGAAAAAAAATAATAATAATTGAAGAGGGCATGTCGTCTCTTAGATGGTTCATTCCACCTATTCTTTCTGGTATGGACTTGAATTTCTTTTCCTTAAAGAATACACCTTTCTGCACTGTTAAAGGCAGTTTTCAGTGCTACTATTGGCTATAACTGGTTTGTTTGTTTGTTTCTCTCCTCTCTAACATGTCCCTCAGAGAAAAGCTAGTGCTAATATGAATCTACTGAAATATTGGCCCTGCCGTCTTTCATCAACGTGTTTGTTGGGTCTTCTCTTGACAGAATACCCTGAACTGAATTGTCCTTCTTGCTTTCTCTGTGTACTTAAGAGGCAGCTGAACAGAAGACAAAGTGGGGATCATGCTGCTTGTATTTGTTAATCTGTGAATCTAGTAGTAGGAATATCTGAGAGAGTCCCACAGCTAGAGCTAAAGAGCTAGTGCAGATATCAGAGCTGTGTTCAGCTGCATCTTTCAATATTATGCAAGTTGATCTATTCATCTTTTCAGGTATCTATTTTTCCCTAAGGAAACAAGGCTGTACTGAATCTTCCATTGCTGTTGCATTTTCTGCCCCGTCCCCCCGCCTTAATCAAGGTTGTCTTTATAATACATCATATCTGCAATGTAGTTTCATCTAACAGCAACCATAAAACATTCAGGAAGTTTTTGGTCTTAAAAGTTATTTTAAATTGTAACGTATAAGTATAGATGATGATAAAACTAAACCAGTGAAGTAATAAATAAGCTTTTGAAATGAAAGCATCCTTAAAAATACGCTGAAGGTACACTGGAATTGTCTTGGTTATTGGAAAGGTAACTTAGGGAACAGACTAGAAAACATTACAACCTGAGAAATATTTGAATCCAGCTTTGTGAAGAATTCAGTACAGCATGTTACTACTTAAAAACATTTCAAATTATAGAATAGTTGGGAAAAATATGGTTCTGCTCATTAGCTGATTATTTATCCATGCTAGCATGCTGTGAACTTCATTGTGCTGTGAACATTACAATTAGATATGTTAAATACAGAGCAACCATAGATGTTCCCACCAAGTAATAATGGTAATAGTACTAGTTCACTTATCTCCATTTTACTGAAGTGATAATCTTATTAGAGAACAATATTCAAGATGGAAACATTTATTGTCCTTTTATAGACAATTGTTCCAATAACTGTTTAGCAAGTTCTGGTGTCACAGGGAGAAAATTGTGTACCTCAGCTGCTGCCCTGCCTGTGGCTGTAATGAAGTCTCTGTAGTAATCTAATTGTATCAACTTAGCAAAAAAGTAGAATCCTAATTGACAATATAAAGCCAAGCAAAATTGTCTGTAAAGACATGCTGACTTAAGCCTTGTTGACAATAACATCAAACTATCTTTGTGGCCAAGAAGAAAAAGCAGTTTCTTCTGTATTATACTCTAAAATATGTAAATCATGTAATTTATTTGACTGACTTTATGGATAGCTTTATGCTGCTGTTCTGTATGTTTGCATACTTTTGCCTTCAGGTTTTCAGGCAAGCAAAGGGCCTTTCAAGTGCATGATTTTGCCCAGTTATATCTCCATTTCTGGAAGTGGCCGGGGCAAAACTCCCCAGATGAACCAAAAAAGCATTTGAGTTACCTGAATGTGAATTTTGAAATCCCTAAAATTTGGCATCTTGTCCAATCAGAATTAATCCAGACTCCTTACACAGTCAATCTGGAAATTAAGGTTTTTCCAGTTGGAGAATGAGAGTGATGAGTGAAGTCTCTCAGATGCATCTTTCAAAAATGCTGACAGGATGCAGCCTAGATATAGCCAACATAAAATACAGAGCATAAATATTTCTTAAAATAAATCTTCCAATGGTCTCCAAAGCTTGACTTAGAGCTGAAACTAATGTAAATGCTTTCTAGTTAGTAACCAATACCTGAAAAGCTCATTTTAGGCGTAAGCATTTTTATTAAGATGCAGTCTGTGTCTCAGAAAGGAGATTTTTATATTAGAAGATGGAAAATAACCCACTGTAGGTACTGAATGGAACACAGTTTCCCAATGCTTGTGAGCTATTTTGCCAGTAATAGTTGATCTTGGTGATACTAAAATGAGCAAAAACAAAGCAACTCTGACAAATCTAAAATGGTCCATCAGGGTGATAAGATAAACTGCTTTGTGTTGTTTCTAACGTATAGTACTGTGGTGTGGCTTTCATCCTGTTTGGTCATTTGGTGACATGGTTTTTGGCTGCCTAAAGAAAGGCTTGCGCGGCTGGTAGCATAAGGAGAGCCTTTGCATGTGTAACTTGGATGTGCATCCAACAATATTGAATTCTCTAGGGATACAGCTTGCCAATTGTAGTAATTAATATGATTCCTGGTGTAAATGAAGATCATGATATCTTCTACGATTGATTTCTAACAGTAATAGAAGACAGTAGTCCTGGGGAAGAGAATAAATGTAGTTCAAAACATGGTAGAAGTAACAGCAAGAGCTTTCTGTAATAGCTGTTTGGTGTTTTGAAAGTTTTCCAAGAAAATCCACCTAATTTTTAAGTTTGTTTTTAAGAGATTAAGATGACTTACCATTTTCATATTTATTTTTACACTGTTATATTGATACTAAAATCAGAAGTCAAGGTTGAATATACAAGGTTGAGTATTGGTGCATTTGCTGCAAAATAGTTTCTTAGGGCACTACCTGCCTGGTCCATGTGCTGAAAAGTTCAGCACATATGGTAACCTGTTAGCTTAAGTCTGTGAAGAAAATGGTGAGGTAATATTTCATCTGTAAGCTTAATTAAGGTCACAGGTTGTGTAGAGTAGAAACAAAATGACGGACTTGCTGGAGTCCTACAAGGGAGAGGTGTCCGCAGCATGAGCTGCTGGCCAGAGGGCATGTTGCTGGTAGGCTGAGTGGGAAAAGCCATCTGGTTCTGGTAATTTACCTATTGAATGTCTTGAAAAACTAGCTTTGAGATGCTATGGCTAGTTAATGACAGACTTTTTACCTAATTTTTTTTTGCTCTAAATGCTGAGGTGAACCATTTCCTTTCTAGCTTTACTTTTTTTCTTCCTGCTTCATTGTCTGCTGTGGCAGGAAACAGCATTTGAAAATCCCTGCTGTGTAAGTCATCTGATTGCTAACAGGTTCTTTACCACACTAAATTATTGCTTGGTCTAGGCACTGTCATACTTTATGTTTTATAATTCCTTTACATAGTTTTTATTTTGTCAATGCTACTACATGGAGAATTAGTAAGGAACAGGTCTAGAAGTAGTATCCTATGACAGGCTACAATTGGTGTTTTGGCGCATATGATAGGTAGAGCAAACGGCTTCACACTTGTAGCTGTCATATACATCTGAAAAGTGAAGGATGAATTGATTCAAAATAGGTTTAAGAGCATATATTGAACTGACTCAGAACAAAAGTTACTATTTTTGTCTTCAGAATGGATGATTTGATAAAAATTTCAGAAAAATAATAAGCACTAGGTCCAGATGCTAACAACTCCAGTAGTAATTAAGAATAACTGTCTTATTTTAGAATATGATTCTTTTGTAGCATTTAGAAAATAATCTAGAAGTCAGTTAATATTTATCTGTAAACTGTATTTGTTAACATTTAAATAATTTGCTACTCCAACTTCAGGAATTATGCTTTCAGTCTCGCCCTTTAGATTTAATTCACTTGCTCATTGTTTTCTCCCTGTCTTTTTCAAAGACCCTCTCCTCCTCTTGTAGTTTCTTTTTTCTTAGAGATAAGAGGCTTAAAAGTTTGCATCTGTAAGACATGGTGATTCTCCCAAAGATTTAAACTTCAAAAATGTAAAATCTCTGATACATTCTCTAATTTATTTTCTAAGCCTAAGATATCTCTTCCTATAGTATACAATAGCCCCAAAAGACCTATGGTTAAAGGTCATTAGCTTGATGGTGATCTAGATTTCATGCCATGCACTTAGGGTTATCTATGACAGGTAAACGTGCACAATCATATTTTTATAATACTGAAAAAGATCATAAAGTGTAGAAGTAGCTGAAAACTAAATAACACATTGCCAAATATTTTCAGGTGTAGTTGTGACGTGACTAAGTAGTGGTATAATCATTTTCTTTATCTTGCGTAGGATAAGTATAAAGTAAGAGCTGTTTTAATTCCTTTGTAGTTCCTCAACAATGTGTTACATATTGTTGATTTGCATTAGAAATCTCACTAATGATCCTAGCACTGGAATTATTTTAATTTCTTTAATGTGTGTCTGTGGGTTTCTTATGACTTTGTGTATGTATATGCTAAGCAATGCATCTGTTTAAGGCAAAAATCCTTCAAACATTTAGCGGAACACTTCTTTAATCTAATTATTTGTTAAATTATGCCTCTTCAACTTTAGTAATTTCAGAAACCCAGGTAAACTTTCAAACTATGTTCTGTGTTGTCTTGAAATATTGCTACCAATGATTTTGCATTTTCTACAGCTTGAAAAACAAAATATCATTAAGATTAGTATTGCACTCATACATTAAAAATGTCCACTGAGTATTGGTTCCTTTCTAATAACCTCTGTCAGTCGGATAGCTTTAGTACACCTTTTTGTAAGGTAGTTTGAAAATTAAATGGCATGGAATACCAAAGCCTTCAAAAGTTGGTATGTGGGTGCATATATACCCATATAAAGACATATATGTACTTATGTGTCTGTATAAAGGTATATGAAGTATATCTAGGTATTGTCAGTAAATATTATTGGCAAAAAAGGTCTTTTTTTTTAAAAAAAAAAAATATTTTGTCAGCTATTCTGCATTGCTTAGCAAGAGTAATTCACTTTTTCAAAAATACCGGCATAACTTCCTTGCTGCTCTACAGTTCTGGAATTTCTTCGTACTTCTGTGACTTACTAAAACTGAAAGTGGTACCTCAGTGCTCACAGCAGTTCCTCCTCAGCTAAAAATATTCATCTGAAGTACATACATAAGCTTTATGTACTTTATGTACATCATTTCAGCTACTTCTGGAATGCAAAAAGGTGGTACAGAAAGGGAGATTATCATTTCTTTGTCTTAGGGCTTGAAACATTTCTACGTACAATCCATCTATTATCCAGTTATTATTAAGCTATTATCCATTTCCACTGCCAGAGCAAACAGGATTTGTTTTATTTCTAAGTAACTTAAAAATCATCAGATGATCTTTTTGATCAAATAGGTATCAAGAGCGTTGCCCATAACAATAACAGGGCCGGATTTTTACCTCTAGAAGGTAAGCCCCAAATGGTCTTATACCATGATGGCAAGTTCTTTGTGACTCTTTATTTACGTATTTACACACAGTTCTTAGAAAAATGAGCCCTTGGTCCTTGTGTGTGGCTGGGAAGAACAGGTGTTACGGTTTGGTCTGATGAGGAGGACAGAGTGACTTGCTGGAGGTAGCATGGTAGCTGGTTCGGTGCAACTTTGTGCTGAGCTGATCTGAAATGTTAGTTTTGGTTTGTGATTGGGCAAAATGATCAACAAAATCAAGTAATTCACATAGCGTGGGTTATCGATGAATTGAATTTATGGAAGAGCTGTTCCTGTATAAAGAATCTGAAAGAAAGGATATGATAATGGTAAGTGGCCATTGATATGGCTAATCTGTATCAAAATACTTGGGGCCTCATATTAAGGGTATGTCAAGGAGCCAGGTTTTATTAATGTTATTAATCTAAGCAATTCTTCTAAAAATTCCTTGCAAAACTAGTGTCTTATATGGTGATTGAGTTAACTTTCCAGCTTTACAATTTTTAGGCTTGACTTACAAAACTAACATTTGCTGATCCTTCCAGTGGGTCCTGTTTCTAATTGAATCAACTGACCTATGTTTGTTCAGATGGTTATATGATCTTTTAGCAGGAAAAATATATATATATTTTAAATATAATGCTCATTCTGTCTGGTTTATTTGTACCTCTTGCTGATAACAAGGCCTATTAAACCTTTTAAAACCTTTAAAACCTTCAGAATCTTTTTATTGTCACATTTTTAAATAATTTGTAAAAATTTACTTTTTACAAAAGAATAAGAATCTTATAAATTATTCTTTTTTCTTTTGTAAAAATAAAATAGTCACAGTTAAAAATTAATATTTTCCTGTTGAAATGTAGTGTGACAACTGAACAAATACTTGTGAAATTTAAAGATGTAAAAATGGAAACAAAAGTAAAATGGCTTTTGAAACACAGTAAGGGATTTACTTTAAAGAATCAATAGTAATGTCTTTAAGCAGTCTGCAAATACTCACTGCTTGCTTGTGTGTTGAAAGAATTTAAGACTGGTTCAGGAAAGAAAATTAAAAAAGAAATAACAGATGTAGATGATGTTATCGACATAACCTAAAGGGCAGAGTTAACGTTGTTTCTTTTCACGTAAAACACTGTATATGTGATGACATAAATTTCCCGGGCATAATAAAAAGAGAGCAAGCTTCATTTATGATACCTAAAACTAACAATTGTAGAAGGAATGGATTTTTCTCCATTTGTATGAAGTTACATGGCTGAGTTCTTCAGAACGTTTTTTTTTTTTTTTTTCTGAGTGAGTTCATAAAGAACAGCAGAGATATTCAGAAATAGAATTTAAAGTATGTAATCTGTTTTATTTATGTGTCTCTTTTTCTACTTTCACATATCTTCTATCGCTACTAAAACTTAGTATGATGGCTATAAAATCATGCTTGCATTACAATAGTAATATTTACAGATTGTTACTGATAACAATGACTTTTTAAGTTGCATTTGTAATTCAAATAAAAGGTTTACTTAAAAATAATAAGAGTCTGGTCGTGTCTTATTAAATGCCTAGCTAAAATAAGCTTTATATGGTTTGCACAGAATTAATGCAACCCTTCCTACAGTAGAAACTGTTTTCCTATAAAATCTCATTGTATAATAAAATCTATGAAATGCAGCCCCCTCAGTTTTTATTTATGTCTCTTTCCTTTCCAGATGACACGAGAGCAGTATATATTAGCAACACAGCAGAACAGCCTCCCAAGGACTGAAAATCCTCAATTTTATCCAGTAGGGATTTATGGATGGCGAAAGAGGTGCTTATACTTCTTTGTCCTTCTGCTGTTGGTTACCATGATTGTTAACTTAGCAATGACGATATGGATTTTGAAGGTTATGAATTTCACAGTGGTAAGTACTGCAGTGACTTTTATTATTTCTCATGTTAATAACTTGTGGTTTTAGTTCTCATTTCTTTATCACTATTTTCTACAAATTCTGGTGCTGTGGATTTAAAAAATGATATATCTTTCTTTGAGCACTACTTCATAAATGATCACTCTCGTGTACATTCTGTTTTGAATTGGCCCTATTTATTCAGATATTTCTGTTAATAATATTTACAGAAATTATGCCTGGATCTTACATTTTGTTGTCTGCCCAAGCAAAAGCATATAAAGGTGCTTGTTTTAAGTATTTCTTGTTTCCATTGAAGTTTCCACTTGAAACTGCTTTTTCTTTTGATGCAAGTTTCTTGATAGCACTGTTAGCAGCAATTTTCTATTTCTTTGAGACATGTCTTTCCCCGCCATATATTAAGAAATATAATATTAGAAAGCTGTTTATTCTCTGAAGAAGCCTGTAATAAAGCTGTGGTGACAGAGATAAGGAAAGTCAGCATTTACAGGTGAGGAAGAAATTGAAGTCCCTTTCTGTTGGCCTTTCTATCCCTATCATTTTGTGGAATTCTAGGCGTGGGACGTTTTGCAAGGCAAAGAATATTAATCCTGCATTGATCTGTTGTGCCTGGAGACTGACCCTTATTCCTTCTCCCTTGAAACACAGGGATCTCTTGAATATGCAGTCTGTGCAGTGACGGTTGGATAGAGGCATCCTAGGTGAGGGCACTGCAGTTCCCTGAAACCATTGTTGGAGCTCTTGAAGTTGCTTCTGTATTACTGATAACACCCTTCAGCACCAACTAAACCTTACCTCCCATGTGCTAAGGGGTTTTGTACCGCTTTTCCACGATTTCGTTAGCTGTAAAATAGTGCATACGTCCTGTGGGGAAAACTGCAAATGCTTTTCACTTCTAAGAGTAGTAGAAGAATAGCGATTTTTATGAACAAGTTCAGCTTCTTCTGTATTCTATCTGCCTGTTGTTCATACTGTAACTGAAGACTAGCTAGTTGACTGTAAATAAATAAATAATCAATCAATAAATATTAGATGGTCTCATGCATACAAAGAAAATCTGATGAATACACTTATTTGTATAAGCAAGAATTAATTTCTCATATCAGGTAAGCAATCACTCACTGAAAGTGCAGGCAATCAAAATTACCACTCTGAGGTGAAGAGGGCATTAAGAAGCCTTTATTTAGCAGTCATTTTTGCCCCGTTGTTTTTTGTTTTGTTTTCTCCCCATATTCCCTGACTATGCTTTATGGAAGCTTAAATAAAAACTCCATTTTCCTTAGCCAGTAATATTTTAGTTGTATTTTCCTATGATATCATGTGATTTTGGGGCGTGTGGAAGGGAGTGCATTTGGTATTTAATGAAATAATGTTTGTGGAGGAAATATATTTTTAACTGTCGTGGATTATATGTTACTTGTGATGTGAAAATCTAACCTTGATTAGAGGCAGAAGAAAATATCTAGAATTATTTGGGAAGACGTTATTTGAAAAATCAGCACCTTTTTGCCACTTCAGGGTGTTAGAGGGTATTTAATTCTGGTCACCTGCTTGGTCATCCTCAGAAAGGGTAAATTAGTCTAGTAGAAGACAAAGGGAAGCAGTAATCAGAGGGAATTCCCCTCAGAACAGGAATTATTTTAGTTGAGGAGTGAATAAATACGCTGAGATTCTTCATTATATGTGCCAATCTTCATATCCCCCATATGTGAAGGATATAATCAAGGTATATGAAATCATGAAGTAAACGTAGAAGGTAACACAAGGAGTAAATTATTTTTCACATAATTTATCAACTTTGTCCAAGACACTTGCATCATTTTTTTTTTTTCAAAAATTCTAGCACTAGAAGAAATTAATACACAGATTGTGGAAAAAAAGGAAGATAAAGTGTGGGAAATACACATTTGTATATATGTAGGAACTGTATATTTGTGTTATTATTTTCTTGTCTTAAATACTTACTATCAAGAGAAAGCTGAAATTCAACTGTAGTTGAAATAGGGTGGCTTTTTCATTTGTTGTTGTTACAATTTTTCTAGAGTTTTCTCATTGTTTGAACTTGGTTTCACTTGCAGCTTAGAATACTTTCCTTGAAGCTGATAAGATCAGGTAGGTGGGTGCAAAAGCCACAGGCTTTTATGATGAAGCTTCCATCTGGAATCTTTAATAGCAGCAAAGTATTGCTGAGTCCATATTTCAAATGTACACCCGAAAGAATGTCCGTGTTCAATGGAAACAGTGTTGTCTGCCCATCTGTTCCCAAAGCTTTGTTTAGATTAAGGTGATAGATGTGCTCACCAGCGGGTCATGGAGCGATGCCTTTGTATATCATGAAAATAAAAATAAAAAAAAAAAATGCATACCACAGATTATAATAGCAGTAGTACTGCTATTGCCAGGGTAGTCTCTTTCTGCATTTTATCCTTCATAAGTTTTGGAAATCGTCTTGTAATCATCTTCATCTTGGAAATGAAAAACAACCAACAAAATTCTCCAAAACAAGCAGGGAACATGAGTACAAAATAGTTCTTTATCCACGGCATGTTCTGTAATGCATAGGGTTATGTAGGACTATTGAAGACAATAGGTATATTGAGGTAGTTGTTTGGTGAGACTTAGTATAAAATACATTGCTATTTGTGACTTGCTACCAATGGAATATACATACAGGAATTAAAATTTGAAGAACAAGAGAGTATATATGTTCTTTTCTGTATGTCTGGGACAAGCTATACCTTTTTTTATTTTTCTTCTTGGTACTGCAGATGAAAGATAAAGATGCAACTGCCTCCATATATATTTTCCTTCCACACTGCAAAGCTACTATTTTACTACACAGCTTAAAAGTCTCAAAGTTTGAGCATGCAATTGTTATATTTGTGTTTGTGGGGGGGTGGGGGGAAAGGACTTTAAAATTCTTTCCCCTTGGGCTTCTCATAAGCATAAACTCTGACTTAGTGGTATGAACAACTTGCAAACAGGGTTCCCAAAGGATTTTGTGCTTAGATAGTAACAGGACCATTTTATTAACCGTTGTTTCACTAACAGATTGTTTTTAACTGGAATTTATGCGTGGTATATCACTGCTGGCCTTCTGATATTAACTATTATTTCTTTAATAGTAAAATATTTAATAGATTTGTCTAGTCAGATGTGCTGTTTTTTGAGGGTGGAGGTGTCCTTTATAAGGATTTATGGAATGATCAGTGGCTAGACTGTTGCAGAAAAGTCAGAAGCCATAAAACTGATTTATTATTTTTCAAATTCAAAAATTTTTCAAATCTTGACTGTTCATAGTCAAGATTGTATATTGCATACATTTGGTTTACTAAGAATGTTAAAACCAGAATATTTTAGTGAAATGACAAGAGGTTATTTAATAATATAAAGCTACATTTAATAGGTGTAGGTATATTGTATCACTTCAAGTTGAAATAATAAAATATGTCTGCCAGTGTTTGCATCTACTACTTTGCATCTACTACAACAACTACTTTGTGAAATGGTTCCCTAAGATATACGTCCTAACCAAGCTGTTGTTGTTGTTCAATTGTTTTTAATAAACAGCATATATAATAATTCATATGTATGCGACTATTAGCTCCTTTATGTCTGGATCTTTATAGGTTGTCCCTACATTCTGATGAAAATTTACTGTTCAAAATTAGAATTTTCAGGTGCTGCAGAAATCTAAGTGAAATCCACATATTTTAGTGAAGTTGTTAGTAGAGAGAAATAGAAGTTCTGTGTTTTTCTAGTTGCTGTCACTCTTTAAAGTTTTTAACTTTCCTCGCTGTTGGGAAACATAAGCAGGTATACTGACTCTTCATATCTTATCGGTCAACATTAAAAAAATATATGTACCAAAAGCACAGTACTTCTATTAAAGTTGTGATTTGATATGTAGCTTTTTTTACTGGAACAGATTTAAAGCAACTATGTTCAATATGTGTTTATCAAGATTTGTAGCAATCTGTCTTGGCATGTTGTAGAATAAGAAGATAATTTCTTCAGAGTGGCAATGTGATAATTGTTATTTTCTGTTTCTCAACCACCTTTTACAGTGATATGAGCTGTCATGCTAAGATTATTTGACCACCCAGAACAGACCATCTTCTTCTGATGTTCAAAATAGTATTTGTTGTGTTATTAACCCAGTTGGTTCTGTTGATCAAAGTGAAGATACTATTTGTCCATGGCAGCTTAATACACTTTCAGAACTAAGGAAAAACACTTTTCTATAGCTAGTTGGAAAAACACTTTTTTATAGCTAGTTGGACATAGCCAATTTGTAGCAGCTTGACGTCTGAAACTTGCTTGCATTTCTTGTCAGTTATTTATTTTAGACTGTAAATTTGGTTTCAGAGGGAGAGGGGAAAAAAAAAAAAAAAGATATCTCTTAAGTGGATAGAAAACTGTTTCTCTGTATCGCCTAATTCTAGAGTTGTCAAGACCTTGGTGTCCCAATTTGGGATGAATGCAGCGAAGCTTCTGTTTGCTTTTTCTTTGTTTGTATGTTTTTTGTAGTAAGAAAGATTCAGTCCAGAGCAGGCAATATCATTATTTATGATTAAGAAACTTAGTCAAGATATCGGAGACCAAGGTTCAAATTCATGCAGTCTCCAAAATAGATCCATGTCTCAGGTAAGTGTCCTACTTAGAAGCTATTAGTGCTTCTCATTGGGTTTCTTGTACTCCTTTTCTAAATAAATATATAGACTGTATCTTACCATCCTTTAGTCTCTCTCTTGAGAATCCCTGTAAGAAATTCTGCTGAAAATTACTATGAAATATCTGTGTGTCCCATAGGAATATTTTCTGCTCAGTTTTATTATTCCTTTGAAAAGCCTTTTAGAAAATTCTCAGCCAGGTAAAACTCCTATTAGTTAAAAAATCAAGCACATTTACACAGTGGCACCTGTGCGCATCCAGTGCTATCTGTGTAACTGACTGTGGTTTTTCTTTTTATGCTGTGTTGGAAGATAAAAGCATAAGCTCCCTAAATAAACCTGACAGTTCTGTGCAAAATTCAAACATTTGCTAATAGCATGTCAGCAAAAGGATTTTGCTACAGATTTAAGTTTACTTATAGTTCTTTATCCCTTCTGTTAACACTTGTGCAGTAGCACAGCTTTACAGAGCTGAGGGTGTCCAGTAAAACTCGTGTCCTCTTTCACTTTGAGTCAGGTGGTAGTAATGAACTGGCTTGTCCTTACCCTCTTTTGAATGTCTCACATATTTGGTTTTGAGTGCAGTGAAGAACTCGTGTTAAATGGTTCAGAGAGATTTTGTTTGTTTTCTGAATCATTTTGTATCTCGTTTTGTGGAGGTATCTTGCATGTTGTGCATGTTATCTAGTTATCTATTCCTGTTATCTTACAGGAAAAAATAAGTTCCTTTTTCCCCTCCGTATCTGTCAGTGTTGTTATGGTACGGGTGTATTGGAATATCTACTGATTAATGTGCACAATCCTAATTAATTCCCATAAATATTTTCTATTAGGAAAACTTTCTTCTCTACAAATTAGTCTGTTAAAGAGCAGCAGGAAGATAGCTAAACTGAAGAAAAAAAAAAGTGGATCTCCTTTTTACGTGTACACATGGCAGCAGTATGCAATAACAGCCAAGCCATTGTGTATTTATTCTGTTAATTTGTTCTGTTAGTTTCTTTATACTGCTGGGCATCTTATGCAAAGGCATCTCCCTGTGTGGTGTGTGTGTATTCTGTTGTTGTGGTTTTGCTTCTCTTAGTAAACACAGAGGTGTTGGTTAAGTAGGGCTACTTGGCAATGCTTCTTAGCAAATGTGAATTGCCTTGGTTTGGTGTGCTGGCTATGTTATTGTTTCTGAATGGGTGAATGCAGCTTTTAATTATTTTCTTTTATCCTTGAGAGGTATGTCTGTAAACTTTTGTGTTTATTGTTACAAATTCTCTCTAGGGAAGGCAAAATGGCTTGAACTTGATTTCTCATTTCATATTTGTTTGGTTATGCAGACTTAAAGGCAGAATATTAGTAAAGTTCCCTACAAACAAACAAAAATATTTTAGCTCATATTTATCCCTGTAAAAATGTCATTTCTCTAATCTTTGTATAAAAATTCAAGCAATTTCAATGTGACATTTGTAGCTGTGGAAAATTAAACTATGCTATCTGGAACTTGAATACTTGGGGAAAAGACTTTCTGTAACAAATGTTCACTTTAAATAGAAGGCTATTGTAGTACAGCTGGGAACACAGAGGTATTTACCTATGCAGAGTCACTGTTTTGCCTCAGCTGTTTTTAGAGCTGTGTCTGATTATGTAAAGTGGCAGGACTGATTTAGAATCAGCTCAACAGGGCTTGACCTGTAACTTGTAGCCATACCCCAGGCTTGAAGTCCCACGTGCCGTGGATAAAGTGTCCCTTGCTTCAGTAGAAAGTGTGGATTAGCTACATCTTCTTGATGTTTCACAACTTTGACTTCTGATACTCAATAAATGGTGACTAATGCTATCTCTTGTAAGAGTTTTGCTGTTAGAGACATGTGACTATGGGAAGTATACAAGGGGAGAACAGCAACCTTAGATCATGTGTTAGATTGCATGAGAATGAATATTTTTAAATGATAATAGAATTCATTTTGCTACTTAACAGAAGTTAAATCTTCACAATTATATATTTTAGCTGAGTGAGCAATATTAACTGGACATCTTATCATTTTATGTGTAAGTAGGCCGGGACATATCGCAGAACACTTGTTCAAATATTTGCTTGAACACTGAATTAACTTCAGGTTCATTAATGACTTTTAGTTGTGTTCCCTTTCCAAGTGTTCTATTTCTGTTCGTTCTAGCATGGCACATCTGTTTGTGGAAAGTAAGACTTTCAGTCGAATGTAATAAAAAGATAGTTTTGAACTTGTGAAAGTTATATTCAAGAAAGCCAATTCTTGTAGTTTAGTCCAACTATATCTGGAATAGGTTGTGTTTAAAGAAAACATTCTTTGTATTACAGTTCAGGAAAATAATCAACTGAAAGTTGTCATATGAGAAGAAAAGAAAGCTGATCCATCAGAGACTGTTTCTCACAAATAGTACAACTAGAAAGGGGATTAAATTGATTTTTATAGCTGAGGTCAGGCACTAATGCTTTGTAATCTTATTTGGTAGTAATTAGAAATATATCAAACTCCTCTAACAGACTGCAGTTACTTAAATACCACAAAGATCTTGTGTGAATAGTGAAATGTGCCATGGTATCTTTTTCCCTTTTTAACAGTCGTGATTTATGAGGGTGCGCGGCACAGTAATAGCTGAGTCTGTGCTTGCAATGCTTTGCACAGCTCTCCTATATCAGCTTGTGCCGTGGCAGCGTGGCCTAAATTAGACGTGTGCACCTAGAAATTACAATAAAGTATATAAAAAAAAAAACATATGAAGTGTGTTTTACACAGCAGAGTATTTCCTCTTATTTCATAATAACTTCTAAAAATACTTTGAAATCTGTAGTGTAAAATACTGTCTCTACTAGAAAACAGCACTCAGCCGATTCACAACTACCTTTAGCTTTGAGTAAAACCTTAGGCAATACTTTGTTACGCTAGTACAGATTTCTCAAGCCAAGTTCTTTTATATAGAGAGTGCTTTCAATTTACGAAAATGGGTAAAGAAAAAAAACCTTCAAATGATTGCCAAAAAAAAAAAAAAAAAGGATACTGGCATGGAAGTTTAGTGCTAGCATTAAAGTTTAATCTCAGGTGCCTGTCTATATTGCTCCACCAAATATACAAGGAAGAAGCCACTGCTTGGGCAGCTCGGATCACTGTGATTTACCCTTTCCTGTTTTTTTTTTTTTTTTTTTTTTTTTTTCTTCTACTGTGTCTTACAGCAGCTTACAGGAGCAAAACAGCAGCTCCAATATCTCTTTTTAGGATTCACTGGAAGTGCATTGCACTCCGGTGCGCAAACTCTCTGTGCGTGCATGCCTTGTGTTTTCACATGTTTGTGTGTGCATATACCTATGCAAGTATATGTATACATCTGTAGATCTACGTGTATAGATGTATGCGCACACAAGCCATTTGTGAATTATAGTTACTTAAACTGCGGACAACAGAAGTGGCGGTGGGGTGGTGGGGAAAAAAAAAAAAAAAGAGGCTTTCTTACCTTGATCACCTGAACATAGATTTCCAAACAGATTTCCAAAAGCTTGTCTGTACTTCCAGATTAGAATGTATTTGTAGATTTGTTATAGAAACAGGATACTGTCAGACTTGGAATCTGGTTTCATGATTTTAAGTGATTAATCCCTTTTAAATAGGGCATCCTTACTGAATATTAGAATACTTATCCATAATTATTATCAAAGCTACCCGTTCTTGGGTTGTGTGGGGAATCTCCTGTTAATTTTTGTAGAATGGCAAGTTTTCCTTTTCCAATTAAAAGAAAGAAAAATAAAGGCCATCGTATAAAACAAATAGAAGCAGATCCAGTAAAAATGAAATGAGGTTGTTCTTCATAGGTAAAGAATATGCATGACAGGCTCATATTAATGGCAGAAAAAATGCAGGAAGAAAGGACTAGCATAACGTGCTAAAATTTATGATACTGAAAATCTGCAACAAATGACTTTTTTCATTCTTTAAAAAATGGTCTCTAGGTAAGAGATAAAAGAGCCTGAGGCAGAAATAGAGGAATAAAAAACAAGTCATATTTTTAAGACTGCTAAAATTAAGATGATGACAACCCCCGAAGGTATGATATACTGCCTGGAAGTACTCTAGTCTTCCAAGTTCTTCGGGTGAAGATTGTGAACATCAGAGTCTTGGTTTCCAGCACTCTTTGCGGTTGCCTTTCTGTGAACATTAATAATCTTGAAACATGAAAATAATATGAACACCCATATGCATATTTAAAAACTAGATAATGAAATCTACATAAATATTTAAGTTACTACTAATTTGGAGCATTTTAGTTCACTGAAGACATATATGATGCAATGGATTAATAAACCTGTGTTTAAGGTAGCTAGTGAATTCCTCTGAGTGTTAGAGATGGATGCAAGATGGATTGATCACAATGTGGATGAGGGAAGGCAGTGGCATTTGTTTCATTCTGTTCTCAAGCATTGAGAGCAAGTTGTCTTTGTGTTTAGCTCTTTCATTTTGCTTGAGTAAAAAGAGAGTATCCTATGAGTGGTGAGGTGGAATAAGTATTTTGCTGTTTATAAAAGGTCAGTCATTAAACTGCAGTGCTTAATTTCAGTTTTGGTAACAACCAATTTTGGTGACTCTTCATACTTAGTCTTTAAATAAATATTGGAAGTTGAAAAGCTTTTTCTGACAACAGAAGACAGCTTTTATATGTGCATTACAAAAGCAGAGACAAAAGCTCCTTTTAAATACCATTATTCCGGGCTCAAAATTCTAAATGGTTCCACTGAAGACAAATCATCAGTTTCCATCCTTTAATTTTTTTTAAGTATCTATCATTGATTTAATCAACTTAATCAGAGAAATAAGCTTTCCTTAATCTGCAAATTTGGAATTGAAACTAAAATGAAGTGAGAAAGCGAGGAAAAATGTTGAGAAAGACAGCAAGCAATAGAAAAGGAGAAAAGAGAAAAAAATAGTAGAGGGAGGGAAAGACCTGTAACAGTATTTCTTATTCATACAAAGAGGCCATTATAGACCTGTATCTAATTTTAATAGCTCAGAAAGATATTATGAAACTTTCAAAATGAGTTTTTAAAAGGCTCTTGGGTTCTGTTCACACTGAATTAGAGTGAATATACTTGATTATATTACATTGGAAATAGCATTTGGTTCAACTATCTCTGTAAATCTCACTTCAAAAGAAGTACAAATCCATCCTCATCAGTTAGCTTTCATATGACAGTCTCATAAATCCTGCATTATTTAGTAGTACCACTAATTTGCTGTCCGTGTGGTTAGGAGCCTTCATATGACAGCTATAGATGCCTGCATGTTTGTGTTAGCAGAGATGCATGAAGTACCTGTGTTCATTTGGTATGATAAACAGGTTTAAATAGATGTTAAAATACTTAAATATGCAGAAAGTGCTTGAAATTTCCAGAAGCTAATTGTTAGTTGTTCTTTTGTTACTTTGTCCAATTAGTGAAAGGCTATAAATTTTATATTAATTTAGAAATGCATTTGGCTTCCAATCATTATGATCTTACATGATGCGATGGTTACATAAAATAAACACAATTGCTGGATGCATAAACATTTTTAAAAATATTTATTACTTACAACAAAACTCTCTAAACTCACTGATGACACAAAAATTACAGTACTAAAGGAGAGAGGTCTTTAGTAAGAAGTGGGTTCAGGCTGGCAGCAAAGCAGAACAGAGAGGAGAATGCAATCAGAGTCTTGAAAATGAGTAGATCTCTGTGTGTGTGTGTACACGCAAGCAATGTCTCTCTTGAATACAAAAGTATTTGACAGTTTCTGGATGTTGATCTGAGGCTATTGTTAAATAAAGGCAGCTACACAAAATCTATGGAAAAAAAATGGAGAGGTAATACACAAGTAGAGGTTGATGGATTAACGCAAAGCCAACAGTCCTCCCTTTTCCAGGAAAACATTCATGTGAAGTTGGGAGGATGTACGGGGCAAAATGGCACATCTCATTTCACGGTGCTCACGCACGCTGACCTCTGGCATCAGAAGGCACAAGGAACTTCAGATAGCGGAAACAGTGCACACATAGGTTGATGGGTCAAATCAAGTGTATTGAAGAAAGTATGTAAAGGGTATCCTAGGCTTAGCAGAGAATACCTCGTGTGATACTTGTTACATAATTTTGCTACTTTTTATGGTTTGTTGTTAATCTGTAATTTATCCCTCTTGTCATTTCATTATTCATGGTAAAACTATTGCTGCAAGTTATTCTTTCCCTATTGAGAATTCTTTGCAAGAGAACAATTTGTGGTAATGCCTAGTATAGAGGGTATATAATGAAACAATTTGTTATAATTGCATTTATTACCTAAAACGCTATGTACTTTTTTAGATTTTGCTAGAAATTATAATGGCTTGTCCAAATAAAGATCTAGTGTTTCTTTACAGATATAAATCATTCTCCTCCGTGTCCGAGTAACTTAAAAGGCAGATTCAATTAATAACCTTTCAGTTTTGTTACTCAGCTAAACTCAGTGTGTTCTAGGATCTAGCAGTTAGCAGAACCATTTGTCTTTAGAAAAGGCAGTAGCAGTTACTTTCTCATATGCATGTTTTGCTGCTGATGTGGAGAAAGGAGTTCAGGATTTTCCACCTGGCTCTGCAGGTAAGACAGTCAGCAAAGAACTCCTTAATCTCTTTTCCTATATAGCTCTATAAGTGCCACTGCTAGGATAAAATTCTGCATAATATGTGGCATAATTGGTCAGATAAAAAGGCTAGTTTTTTACAGTGAAAATAGTGAATGATTATAGTAAAGAATATAAAATAGTGCTTCACTATTACTTCCATACTGTTCCACTATTATCATAGAGTGATAGAATCCTAGAATGCTTAAGGTTGGAAGGGACCTCTAGAGATCATCTAGTCCAACCCCCCTGCACACGCAGGGTC
>JAYECN010035513.1:0-28898 GCA_035222435.1 Microcambeva ribeirae | reverse complement strand
GGCTCAAGGTCACGGCGGCGCCGGGGGTGCCCGTGTCGTGTCGGGGTGTCCCCGTGGCTGCCGCCGTCCCCACGCGCGCGCACCCCGCCTGGGGCGGGGCCGGGGCGGCGGAAGGTTCCAGACAGGCAGTGTCGGGGGCCGCGGCCCCTCCCGGGGGTGCCTGCGCCGATGAGGGGGACGAATCCCCCATGCTGCCCGGGATCATAGGGATGAGCCATCCCCCCCCCCCCCGGTCTGTTTTGGCGGGTCCCCCCCCCGGGGCCATGGATGGGGAGGGGACGGCTCCTTTGGGCCGGCTCCCTTGGGCCGGGATCTGAGCCCATCGCGGCGAGGCGGGGGCAGGACACCCCCTTCCCAGCTGGAGCAGAGCTGGGAGCCCTCGGGAAATGCACGATCCATCTCGGTCCCCTCCACCGTGGGGCTGTGACTGCCCTGCCTGGGGCAGGGGAGACACAGCCTGGGGGATATCCAGGCCCCCCTCTCCCATCGCCTGGCACAGAGACCTGTCGTGGTCTGGTGGCATCTGAGGGTCTTGTCCATCTCCTCATCCTCACTGCGCTGGAGCCCCATTCCAGACAAAGGGTGTTTAGTGGCGACGCGTCCCCTGCACCGCCTTTAATGAAGTGCCACAAAGCAAACAGGATTTTGGAAGGGGCTCCTGAATGGCAGCGCCCTGTTTTTTTCCCCCCCTCTCCATGCAATCGCAGTGCCCGGTCCTTGCTGAATCGCGGCGCTGGCGCTTAGGGCTTATGGCCAGTAATACCCATAGGGCTGTCAGCGCCTTTGTTGGGTCAGAAACCGCTGCTCTTTTTTTCCATAAAATTGTGGCAATGTCGGTGATTTACGCGGCGGGCGCATGGAGGGGGATGCAGAGGCTGATCGAGGGGTCCCCAAGGGCTGTTGTGGTGAGGGAGTAGGATACGAAAGGCTGAGAAACACGAACGTGGGAGCCTCCTGCCTGTGCGTGGACTCCGTGTGCTTAAGCTCTTTGCTAGGAGAGTCCTCCTTGCACGGCTTGTCCCTTTGCTGAAGATCCCTGTCACGGGCAGACACGCTTTGGGGCTGCTTGTTGCCTCGCAGCTGCATTTCTGTATTATAAAGCATAGGGTTTGCTGCTGCTGCTGCTTACAGCTCCAGGCGCTTGTGGCACCACAGGAGCCCCAAAGGACAGTTGCTTGGGTGTGAGCAAGGCTGCTTAATCCCATGGGAAGGCAATGGGCTGCTGGCCTATGCACAGCTGCGTTCCCAAATGGGCTCCGTGCAGGGCAGGAGCGGGTGGTCTAATGACCCAACAAGCGTTTGCATGAGGGGAGGTAGCGTGAGCTGAAGTTTTGTGTAGTCCTAGGGCAGGAGACAACCTGGACAATGACACTGCAAGTTTTCCCTCTGGGCTGGCCTTTCCTTTAGCCACAGCAAGATGCACGCAGCCAAATGTACCTCCTAAAAGCCTTTGCAAGCGGAGGAGTACGGAGAAGGCTTGGAAAGACATTGCAAAGTGTTTTGTGCTATCAGGTGGGTGGAAGGCGCTGCCCTTGCACCCTGCCAGCTTCCTGTGTGGGTGCCTGGGTATTTAAACCCCTTTGCAATACCCATCAGAGGGACAAGGATGAAGAGGAGCAGTTGCAACCAGGAGCAGTGTTTTCCTTCCAAGAAGGAGCATTTCAGTGCTTGGTGGGACCTGCTCGAGCTGCCTGGGGCAGTGCGAGTGTGGGCATTCAGCCTCTGTGCTGCTCTTTGTGCCCTTGGCTGATGCTGTGCTGCTGTCGGCAGATTTCTGAGTGCTTGGGCTGGACTGCGTGGTTGTCTTTGCTGCGAGGATTATTCCCTCCATGCAGTTATTTAGCTCTCCAGAGCTATGTAAGCCTTTTGTTTGAACATTGCCCTGCCCTCATGCCATGGGAAACTGCTCAGTGCCAAAACCAGAGTTCTTGAGGCTGTTTTGCCCTGTATTTGAGCAACCTCATCTGTGCAGCAGTGCTGTCCCTATGTGCAATGCAAGGAGCACCTCCCAGTGCAGTGAGAAAGGAGGCTGAGCAGCTTCAGGCAGCTGAATGTGGGTTTCTTGCATCTAGGTTGTTTCTGCTGTAACAGAGGATCCCTGCTGATCTTCTCCTGAGGAAAAACTCCTGCTTGGATTTCTGCTGTTGGGTCTGACAATGTTGGTGCTGCAGCTGGGCTGGTCACCCTGAGCTTTGCAGTTGGGCTGATAGTTGATCTCCTGTTGAAGATGTTCAGGCTGCTCAAGTGAGCTGTCCCCCTTGGGGGCTGTCTCTAGATCCCTGAAGGGAGGAGATGTCCTCCCCACCCTGTTTCCATGGAGAGGCAGGTTTGGGGGTTCAGTCCCCTTCCATCCTTCCAAACCCCTCCCTGCTGGTGGTGGGTGCTTGCAGGGCCATGCAGGAGCCTTCTCTCTCTTGGGGAAATACTTGTGCTTCCAGCTGTCTTTGGCTGCTACTTAGGGCTGCGCCTTTACCCAACTAATGTGTGCAAGGGCCCTGTTCTCACAGATGCCATCAGGGCTCCCCATATGCTACAAATCTTTGTGCCAGCATGAGGCCCCGGTGCTTTGGTTGAGGAAGCAGCGATGTCACTGATGCAGCGATGGGCTGCAGGTGTGGTAAGAGTGAATGCAACCTCCCTGCATGGCCTGATTTCGGTTGACTCCATCAGCTGCCTGGGTGAAAGGAGCTCTTCTTGCAGGAGCAATGCAGCTGCCTGGAGATCAGTGTGGCAACCAAAGCAGAGCTGGGCTACAGCACCCCTGTGCAAGCAGCTGATGAAGGGAGGTGGATTGGGAAGTGCTGAAAGTGGCCACTCAGCTGTCTGGCATCACACATTAGGCTCAGTGAGAAACAGTGGATTTAAAACAATACTCGGGATCAAGTCATGTGGAGCTGCCCCCTCACATAGCCAGACAGTGAGGGGAAGTGCTGGCGCAGCAGCGGGATTGGAACATGGCCTCTGTGCTGGTAATTCCTTGGGTCTTGGCATGGGCTGCAATGCAGGGGGCTCGGGGGGTTGTAGGGAGTATCATTTGGAGAAGAAATCCCGGAGAACAAGTTGGTGCTGATAAAACATGGCTTGGGCGCCTTCTTCCCAAGTCTGGGTGCTTTTTCCTCCCTTTCACTGGAAGGAGATAGAAGGAAGCCCTCATTTGCCTGAAACTCCCTCTCTTAGGTTGCTCGCGTGCTAGACGCTGCCTTTTCTTCCCACTGCTTGATGTTCTCGCCTCTCCAGGGGTGTTGGGTTTGCCTGAGTATCTGTAGGCAGTTACATCTGGGTAGTCACCCTGGTGCTGGCATGGCCAGGCAGTTCGCCAGATGGAGGAATCTGCATTAAAGCTAATGTTTTTGTTTGTTTTCACTAGGTTGATTTTAACCTAATTTTATCCCAGTGCAGGGTGTTGTGTGACCATCCAGCTCCTCACATGAGAGAAACAGCATGAGAGAAGAGGTGGTGCAGGATGTGAATGTGCTTGAGCTGCCTCTTTTGGAGGCAGTGCCAGCTTGGTGGTCTTGGAGATGGTCTTTGAGCTTGGTGGACTCTGTCCTTATGTCACAAGGTTGATGCTCGGTCCTGCTCTAAAGCCTCTGTAGAGCATGATCTGCTTTGCAGATGCCTCCCGGGAATCACTCTGTCCTCTGGCTCAGCAGTTGGCATCGTGTCCATTGCCCTGAACTTTGTCTCTGTCTGAACTTCTCTCCAGACTCCTCTTGCAACTGATGAAGACTCAGTCAATGGTTTTGGCATGTGGGCCATGCACTGGCTGTGCCCGCATGGACTGAACTGCATCCTTGTTGCCTGGCTCTTCAGTGACTCCATAGGATCCCAGTGATGGTGCCAGCACTAAACACTCACGAGTCAGATGTATCTGACCTGCCCCCTCTGAATTCCTGGGTCAGCCCAGCTTGAACCATCTGGTCTGGTTCTATTTCCTCTGCTCTTGGCTGGGCATCTGTAGCAATGAAGTGATGCAGCCTCTGTTACTTGGTGATGGAAGGACAAGGATGGGCTGTGGAGCAGCAGTGGAGCTGAGCCCCTTGCAGTCACCTTGAGGGCATCCTGTTCATCCCTATCCCCCATCAACAGAGGTTAGGAAGAAATACCTGCGTTTTCTCCCACCAGGTAACACTCAGATGCTCTGCTTCATCTCCAGGTGCTGCTGCTCAGCTCACAACACCCATTTCAAGCTCAGCCTGCTTACCTGGTGGAAAATCTCATGTGGAGCATCGGGGTTTCCAGATCCCTGCTTTGGTTGCTGTTTTCAAGCCATAGTTTGCAGGGGGAACTGGGTTTTGCCATTTCCAGCCTGAATGGGCAGCTGAGGAGAGCAGCGGAGTTGGGATGCACTTGGTACACTTGGTTCCTCTGACAGGCAGAGCTTCCAGGGTCTCCCTAACTCTCCTTCCAGAGTTACAAATACCTTCTCACACAACTTGGATACTTAGTCCTTGGACAGTCAGGAGCTGCAATTTTGCGTGCCAGCTTGGGCAGAGTTTTACCTGCATGCTTTTAGATGCCTGTAAAGCAAAAAGCAAAATACCAGGGCATCTGAAGCAACCATTTTTAAGACACTTCACTGGGCAGGCAGGAGATCCTTAAAACAGAACTGTCAAAGCAAAGAGCTTGTTTCCTTGGCAACAGTCATGTTGGAGATTGGCCTTAGGGTAGGAGCTAAAAAACATGCTCAAAAAAGTAGTTATCAGCTGTTCACTGTCAAACCGAAGGAGGGCAGTTGAAGGGTGTCACCCTGCATGGTGCTGCTTGTTGCTTCTGTAGAGAAGATGCTCTCTTCCAATAATGAAGTGTATATTGCATGGGAAATAAAGGCATTTCTTGCATTCAAGGAAGGAAGCCTAGAATTTGGAGTGACCTCTGCTTGCAAGCACAAGCTGGGATCAGTAGCAGCAACTGCAGAGGACTCTGGCGTAGCAGCAGTGTGGCACAGGGCTGGGGCAGCCCTCCCAAGAGGAGCTAGAAGCTCTTTTTTTGAGGTCTGTTAGCAAATGTGATGCAGTGAGGCCCAGCCTGCCACTACTGTCTAGTGATGAGGCTGCAAGTGTAAATTTGTGCCCAAATTGAAGGCTGCCTTAGAGATTTGTGACACAGGCAGGAGAATCTGTGTGAGCAACAAGCATGGCTAGAGGTTGGAAGATGCAGATGGGATGGTTTCAGTGCGATCTCCTCTAGGAAGGAGGAAAGGATGGGGATATTTTTTTCTATACAAAAGGGACAGGATCAACTGGTCATCTCCACTGTAGGAGGAGAAGAAAATTTGACCTTCTGCTCTACAGAAGGAAGATTATGTGTTTGAGAAAACAGGGGCACTGGGACTGGTACCTAAGGGTTCCCCAACCCCTTCATGAATTCTTCTTTTGGAGAGTCTGAAGGAAGCTTTAACCACTGTTGAAATAATTTGTTTACAGCTTTCAAATGTTCCATGGTGGCCTGGCTTACACATGGAGCAGCAGCGACTGGAGTCAGGCACGTCAACAGCAGGGAATTGCTTCCTGGGATGCGCAGTCTAGTTTGGGGCAGGTGGTGAGCTTAAATGTGCTCTTGAGATGTGCGGTGTGCTGGCAGTAAGTTTATGCAGCAGGTTTAAGCCTGTCTATAGATGGGTCTGAACCAGTGATCAGTATGTGGAGGAAAACGGAGCCCTTTCTACCCCTGTGGAGCAGCACTAACCTCTTGCTGGGAGCAGCTGAGGCAACGAAGAGCAGGTTTCAGGGTTTAACCCTGGCATCTCTTTGGGCTGATGTTTTCTCTGTTTTTTCTTTGGCTGGGGACATGAGTAGCTGCTCCCTGGTGATAGCTCTTTGCAAAGAAGTGTTTTGAGACTCTGGGAAAGTTATCAGGGCATGTTCAGCCTGGAACCAAAGAGACTTGTTTCTTATAAAACAAGCTGTCTTTGGGACAGCTCTACTTGTTTCTGTTTCTCTCTGCAGGCATCATGGGGTAATGACAAACACTCTCAGCTGCAGAATTGCGGGCAGCCTCAGAAATAGAGGCAGTTGCTGTGCCCTGCATCAGGATTCCCCAGCAATGTTGCTGCCTTTCGCTGAGCTAATTGGCCACGGGATCAGTGTGAATGCGTAAACATGACCGAGCGGCGCAGCCAGCGGCGGCCTCTGTTTGTGCGGCTGCCAGGGCTGCAGGCAGGAGCTGCTGCTGCTGTTGTCATCAGAGGGGTTCCCTGCTTTCCTCGCCCCCTCCAAGCAGCCTGTTCCTGTCTCAGTTCCCTGCAGGAGCCCCTGCCTGGCCCTGGAGCCATCGGGAGAGCAACTGATGTGTGGGCCAGGGAGACCAGGCTGTGCTTTGATGGGGCAGAGAGCTGCTGGGTTCTGCAGGAGAGGCTGTTTCCCAGCTCTGCAGATGTGCAATGGCACTAAGGAAGATGTGTGGCTAGGAGGTACCCCCAAGGTGTGCTAATTGCTAATTATCAGGTGTGTTTCTGTTTAACCCAGGTCAGGTGTCATGCACAGCTGACAACTTTTACCTTCTCTCTGACTACATTTTCCAATGAGGTGACCATATTCCAGCATCCTGTAAGGATGTAGCTCAATGAGCAGCACTCCTGGCTGAGGGTCAGTATCCCTTGGGCCAGGACCTTGCTGCTCTGAGCTGCACAGCCTTAAGCCTAACAGAGAATTGATGGGGTCCTGCAGGCTGTGACCAAAGGTTGATATGGTGATTGGAGAACCCTGGCCAAGACTCTAAAAGGGTTTAGAGCAGCTTGTGAGAACCGTTTCCCCATTCCCCGTCCCAGAAAAGGTCCATGTATGTATCTCCTAGAGAAAAAGTGCTGAACTTAGTGCTTAGAGGAGGAAGTTGTGGTTTGGTTTGAACTATGTTCAGACATACTGGGTTCCTGTTTTGTTGGAAACTGTTGAAGCAGGGAATTCAGTGTCCCTCCTGCATAGAGGCTAGAGTCTAGAGCCAACTCCTCTAGTGGCTGCATTTTGCTCTACTCTAGGAATTTGTGTCAATGTGGTTTCCCTTCATCATCTTGAGATTAAACTCACTGCTTTCTAGAGTAGCTTGTTTGGAGATTTAAAAAGAAAATGAGGAAACTTCCCCAAGTGCCTGGATGCCACAAATCCCCTGGCCTCAGTGTGCCAGGAAGAACTGCCTGCCCAGCCTGAGAAGAGGAGGAACCCCTTGCCCCTGGGGCCAGCAGCTCAGCCCTGGCATGGGGGCTGTGCTCAGAAGAGCTCCCCACTCCTCCTGGTCCTCTCCCAAATCAGACTGGCTTCTGGCATCGTTCCCACTGCCACCTCTTGTTCTGGGCCTGCCTGAAGCTGCAGCCTGGCTTTCCATCTGCTTCCTTTACCTCCTGCTGTTCATGTCCTTTACAGCCTCGCTCCTGCTTGTCTGGCACGTGGCCATCCCACCTTGCCAGCCACCTCTTGGTGAGATTGCTCAGGAAAGGCTTCCAGCCCCAGGAGGCACCTGAGCTACCATAGGACTGGAGGAGAAGGCAGCGCTCAAAGAGTTTCAGCTTTGCATCTCCCCTGAGGCTGCACATCTCCCTGCCCAGGCTGAAATGGGATGTGTAGCTACTGGAGCATTCCCGCAGCCCAGGGGAGCACAAAGATGGTGGTATCTGACAGGCACAGCCCAGCCAGACTTGCTAACAGGGCATGGGAGAGTCTCCGAGCTGGGTAGTGCTGTAATCCAGGTGAGACTGCATCCCCTTTAGGGATCATCTTTCCCATTTTGTGCTTAAAGCTGGATACGTGAGTGAACTCAAGGAGGAGGATTCATCCCGTCTGCGTGAGGATGGAACATGTTGGCTCAACCAGCAAGGAAGAGGCAAACAAGGCGGGTGTTGAGCAGATGCATTAAAACGAGCAGGTTTCCCCTGTTAACAAAATCTGGAGCCTGGAAGTTGGGCTCTGGGTGTCCCAGACTGTGGATTCACACAGTGCTCAAATCAGCTCTTGGCCAAACTTGCACAGCAGATGTCTGGGCCTGCTTGGTCATATTCAAAGCCCACCAAATTCAAAATTCCAGCCTGGGTTGCTTCAGTGTTTTACACCATGTACTGAACTGCAAGGCAAGGATGCCTGCGGCTTGAAATGGAGCTTTACAGTTCATGGCTGCTGACTGAATTATTAAAATACAGTCCTCGGAGAGAAGATAACTTGCCTTAGAAAATGTCTGTGTCAACAAAGATAAATTGGATCTTTATGATGATGAAACTAGACTAAATAGAGAAGAATGAGTAAAATGACAAGTGGTTATAAAGAGATGGAAAGGATCTCTGCTGAATGATGGGAGATGACTGGGTGTCAGGGGTTGCCTCCTGCTTGTGTGACTGCCCTTAGTGTCACTGAATGTCATGTAAAACCAGACTTTGCCCAGCTCCTGAGACCCATAGGTGAGAAAACAGTGTGATAAATAACACAGGATGAAGCCACTAAGTTTTTGAGCGGGGATGAGTGTTTGTGATGTTTTCCCTTGGGGCTGAGATTCCTAATGGGGCAGAAGTGATTTCACTGCCTGGAGCCCAGGCTCTGACTAACGCTGGGGTTGAAGTGCTGGAATTTGGTGGCCTTGAGCCTACAAGTGCCAAATAGGCTGTTAGAGGGACCTGTCTTGTGTGACAGCAGTGACAGTGCTGCCTTCCCACCTAGCTGTTCACAGCATCTCAGACATGCTCTGCAGAGGGTTTATGTTACCTGTGTTCCATGAGGGTCCCATCAGGGGACCTGGGAGCCCTGGCTGCCAAAACGCCATGCTACTTGCTCGCCATCTGTGCAATTGTTTATTTTTAACTAAAATAAAAGGCTGGAGGTGGCCAGCAAGGCTTGGGTAGCCCTTGGAAACTAGGTTGGGAATGGAATGGATGCCATTGTGGTGCTGCCACCTCACATGCAGCAGCCAGGCTCTGAGCCAGCCCCCGAGAGGGGACAGTGGCCTTGGGGACCTTGCCCTGTCCCTCGTGTCACTGCAGCATCAGGATGCAGGGAAGCCTCCTCCTTGCCCCAGCCAGCCCTGTGGTGGGACCCGCTATCTCCAGGGCCCCCCGTGCCCGCCGCAGCTCTGGGCACGGGGCCGTGGTGGCCATGCCCCTGTTCTGTCAAGGGCCGGCGGGTTCCAGCCGTGGCGGGTTTTAATTAAATCAAGCTGCAGTGGCGCAGCGGCTGCAGGGGCCCATCTGTTCATCCAAGCTGTCAGCGCGCGCCGAATATCTAGGTCGAGTCGGAGGGCACAGCGAGTTGCGCGGGCGCTCGCCGGAGCCGCCGCCACTCCAACACCCTTCTCTGTCCGTCTTGCCTGTCACAGCCATGAGCGCGGAGAGGAGGAGGAAGGGCTGCGGTGGCTTTGTGGTGAGCACAGTCCCTTTGGTCATCCTGCCTTTTGTGGTCAGCCCCGTGCCTGGATTTATGGTCTCTGGGCTGGTTTTCCTATCTGGGTGACGATCCAAATCTGCAGTGTGAGGGTAGAGGTTGACAAGGGGGCTCTCCTGTTGCTCTTGAGTGTGAGTGAGGATGGCACCGTTAGCCAGGCTGGGGTGACACGGGTTCCAGCGCAGATGATGTCCTGTCATGGAACAGCCTCGTGCTGCCCAGGCCCTTGTCCACCTTCAGGTGGATGTCCCATGATGTCCCATTAGGAGAACAGGCCAGAGGCCTCGGTGGGTTTCTGGTGATGGAAGGAGCAGTTACAGCCTGATCTGGTCTCCAGGGTTGAGCCCTGGCACCTTTCACCTTGTGTCAAGCAGCACGAGCACCCAGGTGGGACTGTCACCGTGTGCCTGCGTGGCCCTAGCGCCTGCCCTGGGGAAAAACACCCCTTCCTCTGTTTAATCTCTCCCTATGTAATACTTTAATGAGGCCAGGGCTCTTGCAGATGATAGTAATTGTGTTAATTAAGAGATTGGGTCTGTGTTATTCCCTGTGAGTTTTATACCCTGTCCTAAATTGTATCAAGTTGGAGTGCTCTGGGTTTGGACAACAGTGGCTTGGAAGGACCTAATCTTCTACTCATGGTAGTACCTCCTGCATCTGTATCATTAACTAAATTAAAGCAAGTTTATCCACAAGGAAAGAGATGGAAAGCAGAGGCTCTTCAGCCCACCGGGCAGGAGTGCAGCAGAGTCTAAGGACCAGCCATTAACTCCAGGCATGTGGAAAGGAGCAAAATTCAATAGCGAGCAGGAAATATTAGCATTAGTGATGGGAGTTAACTGGGGCTGGTGAGGGAGTATTCAACCTTGGGAATATTCTAATCCAAAATGAAGGTTTTCACTGTCATAACCACAATTGGATGTGAGCAGGGAGGAATCTCACACGTGTTCCCAGGCTGGGCTCACCTCGACATGAGCAAAATAGTCTGGGCCTGGAAATCCAGGCGACCTCAACCCCCTGTCCCCCTCCAATCCCTCTCTAAGGGGGAAATGGGGAAGTCCATCCTGAAACAGGCTGCTCCCCCCATCGTTCCCACAGCTTGATATTAGCACAGTGAGCATCACTCAGGGGAATGAGCCCAGGAAATCCAGGCTCCTCTGTGGGATCTCTAGGTGCTCTGTCCAGGTGCCTTGGCCAGCTCTTTGCCTCGCTTGTGGCCATTTCCACCTGTGGCAAGTTATGGAGCTGGCCCGATGTGAGCTGAAAAAGGGTTATGAAACTGCCCAGCACGTAAGTGAAGCGCACAAAAGAGTGTCCTTCTCTCCGTGTTCTTTCTGTGGAGTTGATGCAGGCAGCAATGCTTGGTGCTTGCCCCGGCCGAGTGAGGAGGATGTGCAACCTCCAGGCTGGGAGAATGTCCCTCTTCTCCCCAGCGCAGCTTGGATCTTGTCAGCTTTCCCAAAATAGCTGTCCCTGGGACAGGCCTGGGGTTATCTGATCCTCTTGCTGCTCTTCTCTGCCCTTGGGTTGCTCCTCAGCAGCACGGAGTCCTTCAAGGAGCCTGGGGGGAAATGTGACATCTTAGCTGAGGAAACGCAGCGCGGGAAGGGAGTGAGGAGAGTGGGAAGAGATGTGTCCATCCCTGAAAGAGCAGGAGCAAGAGAAGAAATCCTGGATGCAATGAGAAATCAAGGGGTAATGAAATGGAGAGCTGGTCAGTGGTCTGTGCGCCTTGGACCGCAGATCAGGTCATGGTCATCCCTGGACTGTTGACCGCACCACACCGAGCGCCTTGTTGGACTGCTGACCAAACCTTATGGACTGTTGGCCAAGGGCTCATAGCCCTGCTGCTGTGGACAAGGTGCCCTAAGCTGCACGTCACCTCCCAGGTCAGGGTAGTCTATGGAGAACAATCCAGGTGTACTGGGATAATCCACAGTCCATCAACTGATGGAGCAAGCCCAACGTGTATGAGTGTTGTCACCTTCCCTGAAAGGACCCTGTGCAGTTTAAATTGAAGAGCAGCAAAGGGGAATAGGGTGTTCACAAGCATTGCTTCGTGGCTACAGTCCCTTGGTGACCCCACCAGTGAGATTGCTGTGCCCTTCCCTCCTTCCAGCTGCTTTTGTTGTCTGAGGATCTCTTACTCTCTGGCCAATTGGATACTTCCAGTTGCAGCCCTGTGTCCCTGGAGCCACCATTGCCAGCAGGGACACAGTGACCTGCTTCAAGAAGCTACTTATGACAGAAGCAAAGGTGGAGGTGGCTGCAAGGATCTCTTGCCTCAGGATCTAGCACAGAGGGGAGAAATGGGGCTGTGCAGTCTGTCAAGTCAAACCCAGGCTTATGTCCATATGTGCCCCTTGTGTTTGCCCTAAGCAGCCTGTGCCCCCATTTCCCAGGCCCCCATTCCCAGCACAGGATTCCTCCTTGTCCAAGGGGACTTTGGGGGTGCTGCTGTCCCCCTCTCATCCCTTCGCTTTGTCACTCTGCAATGCCCAGGGTGCCCATTAACCTCTCCGTGTGTGCCCAGAGAGCCAACCCACGACGTCGGATGAGACGGTGGTGGCTGGTGGTACGGTGGTACTCAAGTGCCAGGTGGAAGATCCTGATGACTCCTCCCTGCAGTGGTCCAACCCTGCCCAGCAGACCCTCTACTTTGGGGAGAAACGAGGTACGTGCAAGAGAGCTGGGGATGGAAGAGGGCTGTCTCAGGGGAGATGAACCACCCCTGAGACCAAAGGGTTGTAGGAACAGAGGGAAGACACACCAGGGTAGGTGATGCCTCAGGAAGGTGATTACCTTCCTGCTACTTCCTTATTAAGTTGCTGCTGGGTTAAAATGTGACCCAGTGGAGGGTCCTGGTGGCACTGAGCCCCTGCCACTCACCCTGCTGTCGCTCTTCTTCCAGCCCTGCGAGATAACAGGATTCAGCTGGAGAAGTCCACGCCCAATGAGCTGACCATCAGCATCAGCGATGTGGTGCTCTCCGATGAGGGCGAATACACCTGCTCCATCTTCACCATGCCCGTGCGGACTGCCAAAGCCCTCGTCACCGTGCTAGGTAGGCCACGAGAAGCAATTACTCCACCTCGCTCCCTGCTTTGTCCCTTGTGGGGTATCCTCCTCACGTACATCCCTGCCACTTCTCCACATCCTGACCCGTAACACGTCCTTGCCCTGGCTATGTGTCACCATCTCATACAACTGAGCTAAAAGGCTGTTGCGTTTCTTGTCTCCTGTACCAGGAATCCCCCAGAAACCCCAAATCTTTGGCCACGAACAGCCCATCGATGAGGAGAAGGTAGCCCGGCTGACGTGCCGCTCCTCTGGCAGCAAGCCTGCAGCCCAGCTGCGGTGGAGGAAGGGCAACAAGGAGCTGAAGGGTAGGTGCTCAAGAGGTCTGGGGCAGGTAGGAGCACCAGGGAGGCAAACGAGGTGCCAGAGGTTGCAGATGTGCCCAGCGCTGCACCACATGCCGCTTTCAACCACAGGACAGGGGCAGAATGTTGCCTGCTCGGCATTCATGTCAGCCCTATCGCTCTGCCAGGGCAGCGTGCCCTATATCCCCACCACCTCCAGCAGTTCCTCCTGTCCCCCCAGATGAAGGCACCGAGGTGATAGAAGACCCCAATGGGAAGACCTTCACTGTGAGCAGTCGGGTGGAGTTCCGCGTCACCAAGGAGGACAACGACGCTGAAGTGACCTGCACGGTGGACCACGAGTCCCTGCAGAACGCAGAGAGGTCAACCACACAGAAGCTGCAGGTCCACTGTACGTGGGATGCAGAGATTGGTGGGGGACAGGACTGTGGTGGGGCAGGGACACATGGGGTGGGGGACATGGGCGCAGCACTGTCATATGTCATCCCCAGAGCCTCTCACCCTCCTTCCAAAGGCTTGCTGGGAGTGCAGCCATGGGTGCACTCACACTGCTGCCAGCAGCCTCCCATGCAGGCGGGAGCAGGGCCGGCGCACGGACATGCTCTGGGGTGGGGTTTGGGGATGCCAGCAGTACCCTGCATGCTGTGGGGCAGGCTGCCAGCCAGCTGTCTCTCTTCTCTCCATGCAGACAAGCCAACGGCCAAGATCGAGCCGCATCCCCAGTACCCCCGGGAAGGGGAGAAGCTCCGGCTGCAGTGCGACGGGCAGGGCAACCCTGTGTAAGGCCCTCCTGCTCCCTTCAGCTCCGCGTCCCTGGGCCCTGGCCACCCCCTCCTCCCTCAAAGCAGCCACCTAGGTCTCCCCAGAGCCCTGGCAGAGCAGGGGAATGCATACAGAACAGGACAGTGTGGGGTGAGACCAGGGCAGTGTAGGTCAGATTAGGGCATTGTAGGCTCAGGGTGCTGTGGGTTTGCATCAGTGCCAGACAGAATGAGGTACCACGTGCAAGGCAGGTAAGTCCCCATGTCCCCTCATAGTGAATCCCCCCCGGCTCATTTCTAAAGCAGATTCCTTCCTCCTGCTTAAAGATTCCCGTGCCTTCACTGTCCCCTTCGCTGCTTGGGCAGTGGCTCTGCTCTGCCCCAGCCACCAGCCCCGAGGTTCTGGGGGGGGGAAAGGAGCCTCACGCCCATCCTGCTCCGCAGCCCCCAGGAGTTCTTGTGGGAAAAGGAAGGCAACGACACGCCACTGCAGCTGAGCTCCGACAGCGTCCTCTTCTTCCCCTTCCTCAACAAGAGCGACAGCGGCACCTATGTCTGCACAGCCACCAGCTCCATGGGCAGCGTCGTGGCCAAGTACAACCTTGACGTCAGCGGTAAGCGGGGCCGCGGGGCACCCTGCGTCACGTGGCTCTTCCCAGGAGCTGCCAGCGGGCACAGCACCTCCATCCCAACAGCCTCCCCCGTGCGGGGATGCGTGGACACGGCCTCTCGCCCAGGAGGGCCATGGAATGAGCGGTTTTGCAGCGCAGGGTGGGTGCCCGGGGTCCCCGCCCCGCTCATGGGCAGGGTGCTGAGCATCCCCAGGAGCATCCCCGGCTGCTCCAGACGTGTCAGCTCCTGCTGCGTCCTTCCCTGCTGCTCTCGTCTTCGCCTGGAGCTGACCTTTGCCCAGCCCCTTTGGGCTGCTCTGGTGTCCTGGTCATGCATGTGACACAGCATAAGGAGGGGACACCTGGTCCCACCAGGCTGCTGGTCAGGGCCAAGAGGAGCAGAGAGCAGCTGGAGGGGGAGCTGAGGCTGGGCCACAGCATAGCCCAGGCTGAGCTCGGTCCCTGTCACCACCTCCTGCTCGAGGGAGGGATTGCAATGGGAGGGACTAATGGGGCCGCAGGCAGGACTGAGCTGGAGCCTCTGGGACCTGAGCACGTCAGGGTCAAAAGAGCCTCTGCATTAATATCTCCGCCATGGCCCTCCATGCCGTGCAGCTACAGAGGATTCCTGATGGCCCCTCTGAGCAGCCACCGTGTTCCTTGACAGCTGCATCCTGAGCTTTTCGAGACGGGCCCAATGGCTCTCTCTGAACCGACAGAGCTGCCCAAAACAGCTCCCCACACTTGACATCCATCTTTGCATGGGAAAGAGCAGCATGCACTGTCACCCTGTATGTCACCCCCTCCTCACTGTCCCCTTGTCACCTACATTTACCTGCTCCTGGGTCCACCCTGTGTTGCGAGCACCACGTTCGCTGTTGCTGTGTCCGTCTCTGTCAGCTTCATCAGCCTTAGACTTCCCATCTTCCACTCCAACACTCCTATGTGCTCTAGCTATTCCCTTTTCCTCCCCTCCCTCTTGTTCCAGGCCCATTCAACGTCCTTCACCTACAAACACAACTGCGGTGAAGAATGCGCATGGCAGCAGTCATTCCTCAGGCACATGGCCCCACTAAGCCCACTTTTCCCTCTGCTTGCCCAGGATCAGCCCTTAAATGTCCTATCCTTTCTTTCCCCCTCACATCCACTGTCTCCCCATGCTGCTTGTGACCTCCTGGGTCTTCACCACCCCTTGTCACCTCTGGGTGCAGGGGTTTCCACTTGAGGAAGCCTGGGCTCAGGGCAGTGGGGCAGCTGGAGCTCCAAGCTGGACTGAGCTGTGGTCCTTCTTGTACCTACTGTGTGCACAGCAGCACCCAGAGTACTCAGCACCCAAAACACTGATGTCATCCACCCACTTGCTCTCACAGCACCTGACAAGAGGAGCTCTGCATCTGGGGCTGCTTTCCATTTTCACATCCTGCCTCTTTTTCCCCAGAGACACTCAGATCTCAGGCACCATCAGTGGAGCACCTGCCCTGCCTGGCTGAGCCCTTTTGAGGCTGCCCGCCACAGCAGCTGCTATGGTCTGCAATGCGGGGGAGCAGGGACAGAGCGCTCCTAAGGCTGTGCCTAGGAAGGTGTAGGTGGAACCTTGTCCTGGGTGACGCTTTCCAGCCTTGCCAGCCCTGGAATCTCACCCGGGAGGAGCTCAGGAGCTGTCCTTAGAGGGGTACCACTCAGCAGGTCAAAGAGATAGGGGGAAGGACAGGAGTCCTTTTCTAGGTGGGTTTTATCAGAGAAAGGGAGGAGCAAGACTCGTACCTGGGTAGGGCAGGATTCAGCATCTGAGAAGGGGTGGTGGAAGGAGCCTCTGAGAAAGGCAGGTGCCCAGCAGCCCAAGGCTCGTTGTCCCTGTCACCCTGGCAGGGGGTCCCCTGGGCTGCTCCGTGCCCTGGAGGGCTGCGTGCTGCAGAGGCAGAGCCAGGCTGGGAGCTGGGGCCTCCTCCGATGGGCTCTGTCACACCCAGCTGGCTGCTCCGAGAGGTTGATTTGTGTCCCTCTGTTTTGTTGTCCTCCCCAGATCTTCCCCAGCTCCCCACCCCACACGTTCACTCCACTCCAGCCCCTCCGCCAGGCCCTTCCCAGCCCATCTTTCATGCTACCATGGCCACCGCATCATCCTTCACTTCAGCTCCCGTCCAAGGTACCGTAAGCTGCTTTTCTCTCTCTTTACGGACCCACTGGTCCCCAGGCCATCAGGAGAAGGTCTGCAGGAGGATGGCTGCCCAACACACAGGCCAGGGAGACCCTTACCACATCCCAGCTGCCAAACCAGGGTCTGATCCAGTTTGGCTGCTGCTTGGCATGTCAGGACGCACCAGGGCCAGCTTCCCACCAGGGCCAGCACTTCTGGATGGTGGTGGGCAGCATTTCCATGGCAGAAGAGGTCAAGGAGAGAGACCATGGGCTGCACAGTGGCCCTTCCCACCCTTCCCTGCCTACTGCTCCCATCTGATTAATGTAGAGCCCTGCCAGCAGATGCAAAGGGTCGAAAGTCCCTTCTGCGACCCTGTTGCACCATGAGAAGTGTCATCCTGCCCAGCAGGGAGCTGTTTTCTCCTAGGGCACTCACCTACAGCCTGGGTCCCCCCATGTAGTCACGTCACCGCCATGCTCTTGGCTGGAGCACTGTTGTTTGGCAGCTTGTTGCAGCAGTTGTCCCCGAGTTGCAAACCATGCCCTGTGTCTGTGTGAAATGTCATCCCTCTCTCCTGTTGCCTTCTCTCTTTTTTTTTTTTTCCCCCCACACTGTCCTGTGTAAACACCTTGTCTTCTAAATACTTCTCTGGACTTTTCAACCCTGGAGCTGAGCTGGAAGGACAAGAAGCAAGTGGAAGGAGGATTTGGTCCCTGTAATAGATGCCAAACACCTTAAGCCAATTCAACATGAGACTGCTTTTCCCTGCCCTCCTAGGGTGCCACAAAGATAAGCTCTCCCAACACAGACAGAGCTTCCTAGCTTGGCTCTGAGCAGTTTATCTCCCCCTGGTCCAAGGAGTGCTGTCCCTGCAGAGGGGACATTGCCATGAGGTGCCATCCCGCATTTCGTAGACATGAAGTGTCACCCAGTCAGGGTCCTGCTCTGGACTCAGCTGGCTGGGACTGTCTGTTACAGGCTGGATTTACTCCCGTGTGACTGTCTAAATTCCACCTCGGAAAAGGGAAGAGGGCATAGCATGGTGGCAGGACTGCTCTCTTGCCACCTCCTGAGGTGCAGCACATCGCCATGCAAGTCTGCTTGTCACCTTCACACTGGCAGGATGCAGGGGAACGGCAAGCAAAGCCTGGCACAGCCGTGACTCCCTCAGTCAGAGCCATGTGCTCAAGCTGTCCCCTTCTGGGGCAGAAGTCTCCTCCACAAAGGACAGAGCAGGGTTGGAGCTGGCCGGGGACCTCTGAGGAGGAGTCACTCAGGGGAGCAGTGGGGATTGCAGGTCTGCAGGGTCCTTGGGGCAGAGGTACAGTGGGGCAACACAAGGTGGCAGAGCGCTTGGCTGGTGCTGGTACCTAGGGGACATCCCACGTACCAGGGCATTGAGGGAGGCTGGGTTTGCTCATCGCAGCTTTGGACGGGCTCCTCAGCTTGCTGCTTCTGATGCCTCCATGGGCACCATCGCTTTTCTGTTCCCATCTCAGTCTTTCTCCCTGCTCTCTGCCTCTACAACTCTCTTCTCCAGAGGGGTCAGGCTGATGGATGTCGTGTGTGATGCCAGAAGACATCCTGTGTTGGCACAGAGCCAAGCAGGATTGAACCCTCCCAAGATTCCCCTGTGTGGCCCTTAGTGATCCTTGGCATGAGCACCAAGCTCTGACACGCAGCAGGGCCTATAAGCCTCTCTGTCTCCCTGTTTTCTCTCCTGCTGCTGTATGGGCAGATGCCAGCCCAGTGCCATCGACCTCGGGCGCGTACCATGCCGTCATCGGGGGAGTGGTTGCTGTCATCGTCTTCCTCCTGCTCAGCCTCCTCATCGTCTTGGGACACTACCTGATCAGACACAAAGGTAAGGCACGGGCAAGCCCCTCAGGGGTAGCACATCGCCAAGACCCGCTTGCCTATCGGCCACCCCCGTGGCACAGCAGGCAGACAGCACAGGATGGGTGCTGCTCCCATCCTGGATGGGTCTCGCCAGCCCTGCTATCCGGACTCCTTCCCCAGCGTGCGTGGGCAGCGCGGGGCAGGTGTGAGGGGAGGTCACTGCCTGGCCCGCCTGCTGTAGACCCGTCCTGTGTTCGGAGAAACCCAGCGCAGCCAAGAGACCCCTCCAGGGTCCCGTCACAGAGAAGTCCTGGTGAAACCTCGGAGACACACAGCGCTAGGCAGCACTGGGCAGAGGCAGCATTCCCTCCTCCCCCTGTCCCTTTCCTACAGCCCCAGGACTGCCCATCCCATCGGTCCCTGCCTCTGCACCATGGGGTGTGCATGTCCCATCTCCCCTTCTCCCACTACCTTCTCTGCCCATCCCCTGAGCCCTCCGCGCTGCTCTTATTCCTACCCTACCCGTGATTTCCACCTCCCCATCCCTGGACTTTTCATCCGCCCAGCAGGTGTATGCGTAAGACACGGGGAGACGGTCACATCCAGACATCGGCAAAAACCAGCAGAGGTGATGTGTGAGTAAGAGCCCCCCTCCCTGCCCTCCAAACCCAGAAGAGCTGCCTGCACCTGCCCCCTGCCATGTGGGCACGAGGGCATGTCACTCCTCGGCAGCTGGGAGCTGCAGCTGCGCGTCAAGGGCTCCCGTGTTCTCTGGGCACCAGCTCTGCAGGCATCCCCAAACCTGGAATCTTCTCTTTGCAAACGGTCGTTTTGCGGAGAAACCTTTCAGCTTGCTGATGGGGAACAGGGACAGGGATGCAGGGAGGGGCAGATGGCAGCAGCAGGGCCAAGCCGGATGGCGGGGAGGGCAGGAGGTGGAAATGCAGCTGCCTGCAGAGCTGGGGGAAGTTTCCTTTCTGGCTACAGAAGCTTAGAGCAGCCCAGGTGAGGAACGATCCCTGGGCAGGGTTCGTGCCAGGGACACCAGTGACTTTTCCATTTCAGGGCAAATCCAAAGGATTTTTCTCCTCTTGCCTCCATTTTTGCAGCAGGCTGGAAGTGCCTTTTCTAGCAAGCCCTCGAGCATTGCCACCGGGGCCCCTGCAGGCAGCCGGGCTTTGACCTGCTTGCGCGGGACGGCGATCGGCACGTGACACTGCGCAACTCTCTCCCTGCTCAGGTACCTACCTGACCCACGAGGCCAAGGGGTCAGATGATGCCCCAGACGCAGACACGGCCATCATCAACGCAGAAGGCGGCCAAGCCAGTGGCGATGACAAGAAAGAGTATTTCATCTAGGGGCGTCGGAGAGGGCGAGAAATGGAGCCAACAAACCCCAATGCAAATGGAAACCAGACCACAAACCCAACTCAACCCAACAGATTTTCTCTCACGCCCAGGACGGGCAGATAGACGGACAGAGGGATGGCGGGACAGAGAGCAGAGAGCGACCGGCCTGAGACATGATGCTTCTTCTTGAACTTGTACAAAACGTTATTACTACGAACAGCGAAAGCCCCGGCCCCGTTTGCTTGCTTGCACCTCCATCCCTGCGACCAGCGCTCGCACTAACCACAGACCAGCCAGTGAGTGAGCGACTTTCCTTCTTCCTTTGGACCTTTGCTTTGGTTTTGTGGCTGCTCTTTGCTTTGGGCCCTTGGTTGGGATGTTGGGCTGGGGTCGATGTAGCTCTTCCCTTTGTTTCTCTCCATTTTGGTTTCTTTCACATCCAAGGATAAAATCAGCTCCAGGCTCTGGCAGAAGCTCCAGACACCCAGGTGACCTCTCTGGCTTCAGGGCTCGCCTTGCGCCTCCCACCGAGAGCTGGGACCCGTGTCCCCGTCACTGCCTGCCAGGCTCGGCTGCTCCGTGACTCCCCAAGCCAAATTCATGGCGCTGCCCATGGGCTGGGGACCGGGGGGTGCCATGGGCCCTGGCGCAGCAGGTTGTACCCGCCCGGAGCAGGATGCTCCTGGGCAGCATCTCTGCCTTTGAGGGCTCAGCGCGCTTGGCCTTCGGGAGTGCAGCGCGGGGCAAGCACGGAGGGACCCCGGGACCCTGCCCTGATTTTATCCTTGGTGGTTCTTGTCAAACAATGTCCATTCGGGAGGAGAACTGTCCTTGTGTGATAGATGTGTGAAGAGGGGGGGAGCTTCCAGGGCAGGAACCGCTGAGGCCCCTGGAGAGCCTGGGAGCTCCTGGGCACCTGCAGCTCCCCATTCCCACCCCAGCGGGAGGGGATGGGTCAGGGGCTTGGGGGCAAATGTGAAGAAAATCCCCAAGCTGCAAATTCTCAGATTGGAAATGTCAGTTGAACCATCTATTGAGATGTTCAGTGCAGGAGGCCACCTGCACCGGGAACACAGGGCAGAGCCAGGAGATCTCACAGGCCTGCGACCATCACGACTCCCCTGTTTGCTGGGTCCAGCTCTGGGGCCCCAAGAGCCTTTGGAAAAGGGGAGTTTAAACCCCAGGAATGACTGCAATGGGAGCTGCCGTGGTCCTGTGGCCCTACGGGATGCAAGCTGGAAGCAACAGGGAGCCAGGGGAGATGCTGAAGCCTGGTGCTGTGCTGAGGAGCACAGGCCCCACGGAGAGACACGTGGGCTTGGAGGAGGTGGGGATGCAGCTGTGGATCAGGGGGCGAGTAGGCATCTGTCCTCACTGTTGAGGGTCCCGAGCAGCGCTCAGGGTGACCTCAGGTCACATCAGAGACGTTCCCTGGGGCCTGGGGAGCTCCTCTTCGGAAAAGGCTGCTTTGCTGCTGGCTGCAGCTGACGGCCGTCTGAATGCCCCTATTTAGCGTCGTTGTAGTCCGGGCGGCTCGGGGGTGGGCTCAGTGGGAAGCTTGCCCTGCTTCCTATCTGTGTGGGGGCCTCCGTATGGAGAAGCCCTATCTTCCAGGTCAGGCGAAAGCCAGAAGCTTTTTCTGACCTCTCCAACATGTCCCAGGGACCTCTTTCCTCACCCCAACCCTACATCTGTGGGAGCAGGCACAGATCCATGAACTCAGCAGAGAGAGAAAGATGCCAGGAAGCCTTCCCAGGTGCTAGAAGGAGGATAAATGGGGCTGCAGAGCACAGGGCTGGTGCTGGAAAGCCAAAATTGGGGTGCAGGGGGCCCTGGGGCCAAGCAGACATGAGGAAGGGCCTTAGCACAGCTGCGGTTTTGAGGGGTCTGAATGAATGACGTGGTAGCATTTGTCTCACGTGTAGAGATGTGACTAGATTCACCACAGCTAAGTCGTCCATCAGGAGCACACAGGAGATCATGCACCTTGAGAAAGAAGTGCACCAAGTTTTTATCACACGTGATGAAGAAAACCTGTCATTTTCTCCATTTTGTTCCTCCCTTGACATCTGTTTGCAGGGGGACATTAGCCTTGACACAGCCCTTCCTGAGCGCAATGTCCCAAAACTCAGGGGAAAAGGCAGGAGAGGAGGACAGGCAGAGCCGTCTCACAGCTGTGCTCCTTTATATTCTCATTTTTGGAAGAGTTTCTCATGCAGGAAGGCTCGTACAGTCAGCACAGACCTGCCTGGGTCTGCAGAGAGTCCAAGGCAGGAGCTCTGAGCTCCTTTCAAGGGATGCTAACATTGCTGTGAGAGATAACACTGCAAATGTCGATGCTGTCAACTATTTCACTGCACTCCTGAGCATGTATGACCGTGCGATCTGATGCTACTCTGAAGCTCTTTTACACCCACTATTGAATAGACGTACTTGCTTAAAATAAAAATGTAAGGATGTGTTTTCAAATACAGTTTAAGTCTACATTGTGTAGATCATTGCAAAAACCACCCTCCTTTACTGAGAGTCTGCAAAGGAGAGGGGTGAACTGGTTCCATCTTCCTGAAAAAAAAGAAGGGACCCAGGTATTTAAAGGTTAGAAAGTGAGATTGTGCCTGTGAGACAGCAGTGCCACCCAGCACTGCTCCGAGGGCCGGGGCAGGCAGTCGTCGCTGCTGCTGTCCTGGGTGCCTGAGCCAAGAGCCCGGCTGGTGCCATTTCCTCGCTGGCTGCAAAGTTTACCCAAAGTTTACCCAAATTTTACCCAAACTTTAGCCTCCTGCAGCCACAGCAGTCCTAACACATCATCATCATCACGTCACATCATCAGCGTTTCCAAGCACCAGGAACAAACCTTAGCTCCCTCTTTCTCCCAGAAGGAGAAACCAGGCTTTGGCCTTCAGGCAGATCCCATGTCATAGTAGAAGTCCCAGGAAACACAGGAGGAAACCTGCCACCCTCCTCAGCGGTGCTCGGTCCCCATGGAGCACCCGGCATGGTCATGACTGGAGCCACCTGTGCAGACACCAGCTAAGGATGGGCCAAGACTCACCCTGAGTGGGCCCATTGGCCTCCCCTGGCAGCAGAGGCTCAGGGAAGGGTTGAGCCACGTCTGCAGACATTGCAGACACCTCGAAGTGGTGAGAGGAGGCACACAACAAACTGCGGGCACTACAGGAACGGAGGGGCTGCTGTAGATGCAAGGGAGCGATAGACGTGTCACGGGTATGAGGGTAGTAGAGGCCCCATGTTATGAGTGTATAAGGGGCAACGTATATAGGGTCACAGGTGTGAGGAGCTGTGGATACCCCATGTCATGAGGATGAGGTGGTGGTGGAGACACCCTGTCGGTGATGGGGTACGTCGCGGTGCGCGAGGGGTGACGGTCAACACTGTCACATGTGAGGGTCCATCCTACTGCTAGTGGGAAGGGTGATGGGAAAAATACACGTTGCAAGTGTTGGGGATAAACCGTGTTGCATGTATGTCTGTGAGCGTGAACACGTATGAAGCCATGAACGTCGCACGAACGAGGTGTGGGATGCACCTTTCTGTGAGCCCACGAGGCGACGGCCTCCATCATGCCCTGAGTGTTGTGGGGTGACGAGTCCGTCACGTCATGAGTGTGAAGAGTGACAGGTAAACGAGGTTGTGAGCAGTGGGGCAGGGGGTTTCAGCATGTTGTGCGTTGGGGTGATGGGATGCACCACGTTGTGCACCTGAGGAACAGCGGGATTCACCGTGTCACCAGTTTAAGGATGGGATACACTGTTGTGAGTGTAGAAGTGATGAGCTACCCCATGCCAAAACTGTGTCACGGCCAGACTGTGCACGGGCGGGTGACGGGATGCACCCCACGTTGAGCTTTTTGGATAATGGTGGGATACACCCTGTATGTGGTGTTTTGTGTGTTGGGATACACCCTGCTGCGAGTGTGAGCGGTGCTGGGATACACCTGGGCATGCGTGCAAAGGCAGGGTAGGTTCACCACGTCACAAGATGATGGGATAAATCCTCACAGTGTAGGAGTTAGGATAGAAAATGTTGTGTATGAAGCAGTGACAGGATCCACTGCGGTGCAAAATAGCAGAGTAGTGACTTTTGTTTCAGAATTAATCATGTGGTTCAAGTCTGTGGGGCGACGGGACACAGCAGAGGGCTGGGGTAAGGAGCACCCCGGGGTGAGGGTCTGGACACGGCCGCGAAGCGTCGCGGGTTCCTCCATGCCGCGGGCACAAGGGGGAAGGAAAGGAGAGGTGATGGAGACATGTCTCGGGGAAGGCTCTGATGTCAGCCACGTCTCGTGGTTGTCACAGGGCGATGGGCTGTGTCGCGCTGTGAGGACGAGAGGGGACACGGAGGCAGCGTCTCAAGGAGCTTTGGTGGAAACCCTGCAACGGAAACACGGAGAGGTGGCGGATACACCGTGTCCCTCATGCGGCGGGTGAGCGGATGCAGTAGGTGTAGGGAGGGGAGGAGGTGCACCAGGTCACTTGTGTGACAGGGGGTGCCTGTGTGACGGGAAAGCAACGGGATGCGTAGAGGAGATGATGGGTGCACTGCACCAAGTGTGGGGAGAGATGGGACAAACCGCGTTGCTACTGTTAGGAGTGGTGCTTTGCACCTTGTCACAGGTGTGCGGAGGACACAGGACCCGCTTGGTCACCGGGGTGATGTCCGTCCTGTCCTTAGCGGGGCTGGGCATGGTGTAGGCCGTGTTGCAGGCATGGGGAGCCGAGGGGCCTGTCGTGTCCCCGGGGTGAGACAGTGAAGGGGCGCCCTGCATCAGCAGCATGAGGAGGTGATGGGGCACACGGTGTCGCTAGTGCGATGGCCCGAGGGATACGCTGGGGAGGGGACACGGAGGAGCCAGCTCTGCCAGCGCCCAGGAGAGCCGAGTAGTGTCACTGCGTCACTGGGACGGTTCAGGGCCCCTCGCAAAGCCGGCGCGGCCGCTTCTGGACCAAAGGACTCCTGCTGCCGGGTGCGTCCCCAGGAGGGCTCCAGCCTGGTGCCTCCCATCTGCCACCAGCTCTGTCCCAACAGGGCTGAGCCCCGTGGTGAGGGTGCCCAAGGCCAGTGCTGGAGGCACTCCTGGCTACCCTGCTCCAGGCGACACCAAGTTCTCCAGCAAGGCCATGACCCAGCTCGGGCACATTCTGTGGCCAGGCATTTTCATTCCTGCTCAGCCGTCCCCCTGAGCACCCCTCTTCTGGATCTGTCCCCCTTCATCTCTGCTTGCCGCGGGCGCAGGGCTCAGGGCTGCTGCTTTGCAGGGAGATGCTCCACGCTCCAGTCACACCGTCTCCATGCCCCGCTGTGCCCAGGCCCACCAACGTGGGCACCTGGGGGGCATCACCTGTGGGCACAGACGCAGCAACGGGCCACAAATCACTCGGGAAAGCTGCTCTTCAGCAAGGGATGGACCAGCAACCCCCGGAGAGGAGGAGCGGGATGGGGATGGGGTTGGCAGGGGAGGCAGGAGTGTCCCCAGCACCGAGGGGAGCAGCAGGTCCCCGGGCAGCACCAACATCAGCATCCCTTGGGCCCCACGCAGGACACGGTGCCGGGGACAGGGCAGAGAGGCTCTGGATGCTTCCCGGCCGGCACTGAACTCTCAATAGACACGAAAGCCATATTTGTACGGAGCTCTGAACATGCCGAGGGGTGGGCAGCGGGGCAGGGCGGAGGACGGTCCGTGTTGTTGTGCTGTGTTCTTGTATGTACATAAGGGGAGACAACGAACGTCGGTGTTACTTTATAACCTTTCTAATATCCTGTGCTAATCTCGGAAAATAATCCTCTAAATATATCTGGATTACACACGTTCTCGGACTGCTCTCATTGCCTTCCCGTGCCCGTCGCCCCTGGCTCGCCTGTTCCCGTGCCCGGCGCGGGTGCCACGGGGTGTCACCTGCGAGCGGGTGGCTGCTCTGCCGCCGCAGCGCCCTTTGCTCCCTGGATGTCTCACCTGGGCACCCAGCAGGGTCGTGGGCGTCCTGTGCTGCGCCCAGGAGCTGCAATGAGCGGGGCCACGCGGCAGCGCCCAGCCCGGCTCTTGCGGGCTGTGCCGGGCCCTCCGGCACCGTGGGAGGGATGTGGGCGCAGGGCGAGGGGGATGCGGGGGCTCCACAGGGGCGGGGGCAGGAGGAGGAGGGGGAGGCAGAGCGGGACCCAGGGATGAACTCGGCCTGTCCCAAGACGCAGCCCAGGAGAGACACAGCTCAGCCCATGCATGGAAGTAGCTGGGTCCATGGGTGGACATGGCCTCAGCCCAGGAGGGACACGGCTCCGTCCATGGAGGGACACGACTCCGTGCATGGATGGACGTGGTTCAGCCCACAGATGGACACAGCTCAGTCCAAGGATGGACGCAGCTCAGCCCATGGATGGATGTGGTTCAGCCCATGGAGAGACACAGCTCCATCCATGGATGGACATGGTTCGGCCCATGGATGGACACAGCCCGTGGATGGGCACAGCTCAGCCCATGGATGGATGTGGTTCGGCCCATGGATGGACGTGGCTCAGCCCATGGATGGATGTGGTTCAGCCCATGGATGGATGTGGTTCGGCCCGTGGATGGATGTGGTTCAGCCCATGGATGGACACAGCTCAGCCCATGGATGAGGAACAAGCGGTGCTTCATTTACGTCGCGTGTCCTTTCCCTCGACAGAGGTAATTTTTATTTCCTACAGCCTCAGCGTGACATCGAAAGCACCAAATCCACTACCCTCGGCACCAGTGTTGGTAAAGCCGAGAGAAGCAGAGTGGGTCAAACCACCGAGAGGGTGAAACTCCCGAGCGCCGGCCTTGCCCCCGCCAGCCCCATGGCAGCGTCACCTCCGGCCAAGGCAGCGGCGGCGCCGCTCCCCCTTCCCGCCGGCGCCCGGGGAGCGATGGGCAGCCACTCAGCCCCGCACGGACCATCCGTGTTCAGGTTACTGTGGATTTTCCCGAAGGGCAGCGGCGTGAGGCCGGGTTAGGATCCCGGCACCGCGGCCATCGCGGGCAGCGCAGCCGGGAGCCAGAGGACGAGGGCCGCAGCGGGACCCGGTGGCACCAGAGCCCTGGTCTGCAGCCCGGGACCGCACAGGGGCCCCAATCCCCTCAGCACTGGCCTGGACCCCCCAGCCCCTCATCCCAGAGTCCCATCCTTGGGATCCCCCCAGCCTGGATGCCAAGCCCAGACCCCCAGCTCCTCAGGCCTGACTCGTAGCCCCTCATCCCAGACCCCCAGGTGAGCCCCTAGTCCCCCCCATCTCCGGCCGAGACCCACAGGACCCAGTCACCTCCCTGGCCCCACGGCTCTGGCCCCTCCATCCCCATCCCAGTTTTCCAGAGCCTCCAGCTCCGGCAGGGTGCAAATCTGGGCTCTGGAAGCCCCAGAAAAACCCCTCCTGGGTGCCCATGGGCGGATGCCCCCCAGCAGGGACACGAGCCAGGACAAGACAGGGTTTAAGGCTCTCGGTGTCCCCAACCCACGGCGCAAGGAGCGCCCAGAAAGGCCAGGCAGGATCCCATCCCCGCGCTGGGTTTGCCGCAAGCCCTGAAAACCCCCCGTGAAGAAGGATGCAGCCAGGGGAGCTCTCTGAGCCCCGGACGGTGTTTGCCCAGCTTGGTTTTAGTGGCTCCTATATTGCACATAATAAAAACCTTGAAAAAAAAAAATATATATGTGAGAATTAATAATTTAGCCCCTGACAAGAACGTTTGCTTGTTCTTTCTTTGGGTAATTCACCGTAACAGTCAGTCAAACAGAGAAATGCAAAGCAGTGAATTATTTAGTGGGCTCTCTTAATCAAAAAATATGTAATTTGGTTTATTAAAGAATAGAGGTGCTAAATAATTCAGTTCGCTACCACGCAGTTATCAAGGACTTCCAGAGCGACCCCGGAGCAGAGACACACAGGGGACACGGGAAAGGACCACACCGGTCGATGCGGGCCTGCAGGATCCCGAGGAAATGCTGCGTTTTCCCATGTTGGGTCAACAGCTTGTGCTCCCGGAGCTGGAAAGCGCCCAGTGCCTGAGCCGCTCCGTGGCTTCCTTCCCGGAATGGGATGGCACCAGCCCGCCCGGCTCCCGCTGTCGCTGCTTCCTCCTGCCTGGCACCTTCCTGCGAAGCCCCGGCCCAGGCCCAGGGAAGCTGCTCCGCGTCCCGCTCCCCCCGACCCCGGTATTTCAGCCACCTCTTGCAAGACCCTCCATTTCCAGCAGCGCCCGGTCGGGACACAGAACAGTCCCTGCACTTGCTCATCCCTGGATCCTGCAACATCCTGACAAGGAGCAGGTCGGGCCTCCACACGCGGCTGCCGGCAGGGCCGGGAATTTGAGTGTCTCTGTGGATACCGGTAAATAAAATTCCTAATGGATTTGGGGTGTTCTGCCAAGAAATGATCACTTCCTGTCCAAGAAAGTCTTACGTGTGGGTTTTCCCGTTGTTCCTCAGCCCATCCGTTTCCTTCGCTCCGTGGCAAAGGGGAACCCCAGGGCAAGCGGCTTGTTGTTGAAAAGCCGCCTCTTATCTCGCGGGTGCAGTCGTGGCCTCCCCGCGGCGCAGAGGGGAGCGCAGAGGGGCCGTGTCCGCCGGCCGCGAGCACGAGGCCGCCGGCAGCGACGCTGCTCAGCCCGCCGCGGGCGGACGCCATGGGCAACTGCATCCCCGTGGTGAGTGCGCCCCTTTTGCCCTGCTCCAGCTCTTCCCCATCCCACCGGGAGGCTCCTTCCGGACCCATCCCGCCAGCGGAGCATCCAGAGGCAGTTCGCCCTAGGGAAACCTCCCTCCTGGAACCGGTTTCCAGTTTTTCTCCCACTCTTCTCCCTCCCCCAGCGCCCCCTCTCCTGCCGCCCCCAGTTCGCCGCTCGCGGAGCCCCCACTGCTCCCAGCGCTCGCAAGCGCCCGGGCTTGGCCGCAGGACGGTAAAACCGGGTTGTCTCCCGAACCGGCCCAAAGCCTAAGGACACGGCAGAGGCGGCCACCGCGGAAACCGGCACCACGAGGCTGCAGAGGGTCGGTGTGGCGGTGCCGGCGGCGCGGCCGGCGCGCCGGTATCACCCCCGGCCACCCCCCGTGGCCTCTCCCGAAGGACGTGGTGCTCGCCGATAACCAACCGCTGCCCTCAGCGCAGCCACTGCAGACGGACCCCCCTCGGCCGCAAGGCGCCGCTGCCAAAAGCGGCTTTGCCAGCGCCATTTGGCAGCCCCGGGCCCCAGAGCCATGAGCTAGAGACAGAGGGGACGGCAAAAGGCGCCCGATGGCGACGCCGACTCCTCTCCTTTGCAGAGCTCCAGCGTGCAGGGCGACCAGGGGGCCCTGAATTTCTCTGCCATCGTTGAAAACTTCCCCAGCTACAACTACAGCGACAACGTGGACTACGCCGCCGCGGAGCCCTGCCGCAGCTTCTACTGCGCCCTCTTCCAGCGCGCGGCCCCGGCCTTCCTGGCCGTCAGCTGT
>JAYECN010035410.1:0-28899 GCA_035222435.1 Microcambeva ribeirae | reverse complement strand
CCGCTTGGACGCAGTCCTGAGCCACATGCTGTAGATGACCCTGCGTGTGCAGGGGGGTTGGACTAAATGATCTCTAGAGGTCCCTTCCAAGCTTAAGCATTCTATGATTCTATGTGCTCATGGTAGCACCTTGAAGAAACACTAGATAAAGTTTTGAAACCACATAGCTGTTTTTCAGCTAATCAATCTGAAGGCGACATGCTGCTGATACAATTATTAGTGCTGGCTTAGTCATCACTAGTCCACAATTCCATTCTCTTGCATTGTGTAAGAGCTCTCTTAAATGATATGCAGCAAAAATATTTAGGTAGTTTTACAAATTTTCTGTTTCCATTTACAGTCACATAAAAAATCAAGCAGATTCACATTCGATTAATGTGAAAATGGTCTTCGAATATGTTTGAATACATAAGTAAAACATAGATATGAGGCTTTGTCTAAGGAAGTTTGCTTGTAGAAACCAAGTTTTCAGACTAAGGTCATAATCCCAGGGCTGTACCAAGAGAATTTCTTGAACCCTTTCTTTGCCCCCCATTCCAGTCCCTCTATTATATGGAGGACAGAAAGATGAAAAGAATTTAAAAAAATAAATTTCCCATAATCTTCCTTGGTTTGAGTATTGTCAGGCTCTGAGTGTTCTCTTGTGACTTGAACTGGGATCCTTGATGTCAAATATTTCTTACCATTTGGTGGTATTCTTTTTAGACACCACTCCAAGACACTCTCTATGGCTCTCTACCTACTTATCAGAAAAAAAAAAAAAAAAAAAAAAGTTGTAATAATAACTGAGATATAAACTACACTCAAATAATTTGGTTTGAATTTATCTTTATATAATATTTTAAGAAAGATGAGGATTGAAGCCTGGGGTAGGATCCAGCTGACTTGACTCTTTTCCTGGATCCTTCCAGCATGGCCTACCTCCTTGTAGAAGTCGCTTCACAGCTTTGTACTTCAGTTTCTGTTCCTGCAGACATGACTACCTCTGGTGACATGGTTCAATGAAGTTTCAGGAGAAGGATATTATGTAACGAAAAACAAGACACAGACAGTAAGTAACCCTATAGTAAGTTTATTACAGATGTCCATCAATCAGTAGCCACAGGTATCAGCATGCTTATGTGAGGAAGATACAGCAATAATTGTCTTTATGTCTGTTTTGACTCACATTTCAAGAAGATTGCATTAACTTGGCGTTCATAACTTTTGTTGTTGTTGTTGTTCAGAACAATTGACCTCTTCATTTACTCTGTCTGGATGCAAAAGTGAGAAAAATAAAAATAATGTAGTAATAAGTCATTTGGGATCTGGGAACAGCAAAAGCAAGAAAACAAGCAGCATTTCTTGATGGTTATCACCACCTGGTCCACTGCTTCTTTTCCAACAAAACCAGCTGTGCTATGCATGTATCTCACTATACCTGCTCATCTCTTCACTTGCTTATCTATGTCTTCCCCTCCTGTGTATATGTTATTACATAAATAGCTATAACTTTTCTGTGATCTGCCCATATGCTTTAATAGTAACCTGTTCAAGTTCAAAAGTAACTAGCTGATATTAAAAACAACAACAAAACTTTCCCAAAATACAAAATCACAAACATTTAGAGAGTGCTCTCTGGAAGCAGCTTAAGCATTGGAGTGTTTTGAGTGTTTGCATCTCTTCAGAAAGGAACTGATACTTCAAAGCCATGGGATATCTTACAAAATTCCTGGGAAAGGTTAGCAAATTTATACGGTTAAATAATCATAGAGAAACTACAAAGAATTACATGAAAATAGATATTTTACAGGGAGTGACTCTGTATTATCAGTAGCTATTAACCATAAAGACATCAGCAAAATAATTAGTAACTATGCTCTCTGTAAAGAAACAGATAAAGTAAACTTGCATCAATGAACGCATGGCAACCTTCCTTAATGATTTTGCAAGGAATGTAGCAACAGTAAATAGAACAGAAAATGTGTAAAACTCAGCAATTTGGAATGGAATTTTTCTGGATATACTTAATGGCAAATGAATGAGACTAATTGCTATTGTTCTATTTAAAGATTACATTGAGAAAGACACATTATTTTCTCATAAATGCTTTCACAGAAAGATGTAGTTTTGACTACCAAGTATATTGGCCCAAGAGTAGCAGAGTATAAACTGGACTATTACCTACAATTCAGTGATACAATTTCTTCATATATATTTTTTTAATCTTAACTATACATTTTAACTTAATTTATTTTAATAATTTATTTGCATTTTTCATTTTTATATTTGAAGATATTTATTTTAACATATCTAGTAAGATAACACAAGAGATTTTTTTAAGTAGTACTTTAATCCATCCTAATATAAAAGAGAATGCCCCCTTTCTGCATAAAACACAAATACAAGCTCATTCTCTAATAACACAATATTTCTTAAACATACTTCCTGATTTAAATATTTAAATTATCCTTGCCTTTTCTGCTTTCTTGCTTGCAGTGTGGATTTCTTGAAGGACATCATTGTAAAGGTTTTGACAATTCTGATCAATGAGAAATCCTCTAGGAGTTAAATTTCATTCACTACAGAGGAAATGCTGAAAAAACAGTTTATTTTGTAGTATATGTTCTGAATAGTTTATATGAGGAGAACATATATTCAGAAATATACATTTTCCTTAGAAAAGTTACTCAGTAATGATAAAATACTGACTTCTGGAAAAACAAAATGAAACAAAACAAAACACAAACAAACAAACAAAACCACAGCAGTGTTAGTCAAGATTAATTTTTGAAAATAACCAATCTATTGCTTGTTTTTAAGATATTTTTATTTGTTTAGGGCAATAAATTTGTTTTTAAGATGTTTTTATTTGTTTAGGGCAAGTTTTTTTTAGAACACAAAAAAGAACTAATAGGTAAGAAAAATATATGTAACTGCTTGAAATATGTAGAAACTTATTTTTTTCTTCATTATATGTAGAATATGTTAAGCAGCAAATGAACTGCATATCATATACAAATAAGGTACACTATTTGATAAGAAGATTGTGGAGACTGACTTTTCTGCTTTTAAATTCTGTGTGAAATTACAAAGTTGTTTTTGGTAGCATATTAACTTCTTTGCTCTATAAAATGACACAATGCTTGATTTCTAACATAGCTCCCCATAAACATCCTTCCATGAGGGACACATATTATTCAACAAGTTGAAAGCTCTTAGATCTCTGTACTATCTCTGTCTTCTCTCCGCATGGCCATGTACTTGAAATACACAGAAGTTTTTTCCAGCCGGTCTGTCTTTTGCCACCTTTATCTTATCCTCAAGGCACTGTTAGTTGTCCCTTATACATTAACAAATATTTCTATCATCTCCTCCATTTTTTCTACCAACTCATGTTGTACTTTCAAGACTCCTGGCTTCCTGTATGCCTAATAACATAAAAATTACTCTGAACTATTAGAATCCACAAAATGAAAGCACTTTCTTAGCTTTCACATGCAATAGTCTTCATCTTATGAGTTACTTCTAGACTTTCTTCAGCAATTCTTGTTATCATTCTTTTAAAGCTCATGACCCATATCCTTCATAAATATCACACAATCTCCTGACTTATTCTTAATTGCTACCTGACCGACCTTCCAACCAATGCTTAGTAAGATTTTTCCATATTTCTCATAGACTGGTGACTAGTATATTTTGATGGGGTCTTCACAATGGCTTTGTTTCTCTCTTACTAACAGAGAAACTAGAAAAGGATCCTGGAATGAGGGCCCAATACTCAATGGCTTCTGAAAGAGACACATACAGTTGCTCTCTTTTCGAGAGATCCTTCAGCTGAAGGCTGAAGCTGATACCCATGAAGCTGATCCTTCAGTCAGAGCAGCAACACAAGGTGCTCCAAGCAAAAAAACAGGGATCAGCTGCTCAAGACTTTTCAGCTGCTGGAAAAATCAATCTCCTTATTCTGGAGTCTGTGCAAAGTAGTTGCTGGCAGTTATGTGCCTCCCAGCAGCGTGATTACTTAGCAGACTACTGACCTAGACAGTTTCCTGTTTTGCCTAAGCCTAAAGCCACCCCCGGATCCAAATTCCCAGTTTGGCAGATGACAGGAGGAGAAGATATGACAAAGCCTCAGTGGCTTTATAGACAGGCCTACCAGACTTTTGGGCATCTATGAGACTTTCTTTACTGGTAGTAATGACAGAGGAATGTAGCACATTCATGTAGCACATGTAGCACAACAGCACATGCAGCAAGTGAGGGAAAGCTTGAGCACTGAGCTTGAGCTTTGAGAACTTTCTTAATCTGAAAGCACTTAAAGCCAATGAACTGATCCCAGATTTATCTGCATGAAAACCAACCTTAAAAATAGAGTAAATAGCACCAAAAAATTAATAAGTATTTACAATTATTGATAAATAATCGATTGACAGGCAGGAGGAGCAGAAAATGAATTCAACAAAGCAAAAACATTAGTTCATTCTCTTCCTTCTCACCCTTTTAACCCTCCAGTCTGAGTTTAGAAGCACCAATGAATTTTAGAGTCTTTTGTTAAGTCGGCTTCCTTGATCATTCGTAACTTGCAAGGCTCATGGAAATCATTTCAATCATGCATCTAAAACATCTACCATCCGCAATTCTTCACATTCTTTCCAAGTCTTTCTCTTCCCTTCTACATATGCACTTACTTCCTCTTCTATCTTCTATGAAGAACAAAGCTGAGAAGAAGAAATGAGACTGCTAAGAGATGAGTTATAGTTAAAAAAAGGTAGGTTCATGCCACTTGGCACTTCAGAACTAACTCTAAATTTCAATGCAAATAAATCTTCTTGCAACATCCATTACATAGGGATAAAAGACTAAACAAACAAACAATCGATGTTCTTCTGTACCTCCTATTTATGTGAATTCCTTAGATTGCACCTGAGTTTTCCTGGCAGTATGAGGAGATATATTTGCAGAATCTTCTCTCCAGAGAAAAATCCCTAGAGTTTAGACAGTAATTTAAGACAGAGTCATAGCTGATATATACATATTTTATATGAACTCTAAGGGATGCAGGCTTTTTATCTAGGGGCAGACTTACATGTCCATCAAGAGAAAACCCCCCCAAAAAAAAAGAAAAAAAAAAAAGTAGAGATTTCAATTTGTTTATAACTAATGGGCCACATTAAACTGTGATAGTTACCAAACAGCAATAGGAACATACTTCTGTTATCATACTTCTCCTTCTTTTAGTTATTTCATTCAATTCAAAACAAATTGGCTAACTCAAGCAGCAGGAACAGTGTTTCTGCAATATTATTTTCTTTTATCTATCTGACCTATTTGGCTGTACCCCATTTCAGATTACATACCCCGTGCTCCTGCTGAGGGGCTGTGTTTATCCAGACATTTGTGCAGCAGCAGTCTAAGAGTCTTGATATGCACAAGTGGACTTGAATTAACTTAGTAAAATAAATCGTCGTATACAGATCAATATTTTTGTTTGAAGCATTGTGTTTCAAATCTAAAAATACCTATGATGAAAGGTTATTAGCACCCCCAACATTATGACATGGGATTGATGAAAGCTAATGGATGTGGAAAGACAAATTATTAGGACAAGATCCAACCCCGAGAAAATTTTGAGTCAGGTCTGTGAGGTCCTAACTGAGGGCTCCATAAGATGTTTCTTGGCACATGAAATACAGAGCTGGAGCACAGATGGGTAGTCTCCATTTAAACCTAAACATTTAAATCTTTTATGTTGTATTCTTTGGAACAGGGATTCAAAGTTCGGTCTCCCAACTCCCAGTCTAGTGGGCAAAAAAACAGTCTGTTGGAAAGTCATCCTTAACCTCTCTCTGCAGATAGTTAATAATAACACAGTGTAGAAATGAGCCTGAAGAAGGATTTAAATGAATATTCCCCTTAACTGGAGTAGGTACTACAGCCAGTAAATAGCTCAAATAAACTCATGAATTTTGTGAGAAAGGACCAGTTTAGGCATCAGACTCTAACAGGAGATTCAAGTAGCAAATAGATGGCTTTTAGATTCTCTTTAGAGTAACGGATTAATCTGTAAGCTTCTCCCCTAAATGTTGCTGAGCAGACAGTTTATGCAGTCCGCTGTTTCTAGTGCTGATTCTTCAGGACCTCACTTAAGTTCTAATGCTTCATCGATACATGCTATGGGAAGCTTTGGCATTGAATTTGAGGACTATGTGTTCTATTGCGGATAAAATGACTAAAAATGAAGACCACCACCTTTTATGTCATTTGTGTTACATGAGTACATTTTTAATATTTTTGGAGGTTAGGGACTGTTACTAACTTTGCTGAAGTCCATGGCAGACCTGAAACTGACTTCACTGGTGCAAGGTCAAGCCCCAGAGCCACTTTTGCTTGAGTTCCCCACTGAAGCATGTCCTGAGATACAAGAACTCCCATGGAGATTGTGAATAAATGAATACAACAAACTGCTCAGTGCCTACAGGGTATATAGGGATTAGCCTATACAAATCATAAAGTAAAGAAAAGGTGAATGAACCTTACTCCTCAGGTGTTCCTTTGTAGTGAGACAGCTAGTCAGGTCTCATTTGACTAAAAGCTTTATTAGAGATTGTGTGCTATCTGCGAGGACCAGAAGGCAGGAAAGGTCTGCTATTTAGTTTGCTGTGATTGTTTACTGTAGGAATCTTTGCTGTTACCTAGAATAATCCCTTCTTGAGGATGTAATAGCAGGGAGGACTGGTATCCAAAGTTATCTATAGTGTAATAATTAGAGAAAAGCAACAAAAAATAATGATGACATAAAATTAAATATTTTATGGGGATACTCTTAAATTTGGAATTATAAAGCATCATTTAGTCATTAGCTCTTAATAAAATATCAGTTTCTCCCAGGCCAGCCCCAAGAGGAGAACAGTTCAGAGGCCTGAACACCTCTGGCTTAAATCTAGCAGGCATAGTACTATTGTCACTCAAGCTGTGATACACAACAGCGATCTGTAAAACTTGGGTGATCTGCTGCAAACTACACCCCCCTGAAGAAGATTTTATTTTCCCACATCAGTGGATCTCTTATGTTTCTGTCAACGTGTTGGCATTACTCACATAGCTGCTATTGGTTGAACATAACCAGACTGTGAGAAACATCACTACGGCATTGGGCCCTACATATAATATCAGTGGATCAGGTTACTGCTGTGCATATCCATTTGTCTGTAGATATCTTCATGACACTCACACTGTACATGTCTGAGTAACTTCAAGAGAGGATGTCTAGTTATTCAGTAGGTAAAACTGCAGTGGGCTTAGCCCTTTCTTGAGCCACACTGCTGTGAGGTAATTATAAGAAAAAAGATGCATGATTACGGTGTGATATCTACAGTTCATTCCTCAACAAGGAAATTTCAGGAGATTTCACCTATAGCCTGTCCAGACCTGTCAAGTCATGCATGCTGAGTAAAAGGCTCACTCACCTTTTTGGACCCACCTCAGCCTGTCCCTGTGCGGAGACTGCCTCTGATTTTGGAGCGCACCTACTGCATCATGTGGCCAACAACAGTTATCAGCAATTCCCCCCCAGGGAACAGCCCACTATGCAGGTCCCGCCTTATCACAAGCTTTTCTAGCATGATTCCAGGATCTTGCAAAATCCTGTTGCAACACATTCAATAGCTACTCTTGCAGCAGTGTTACTTGCCTTTCTCTAAATAGACACAACTTGCACATGAGTTGGGAAGTAAATGCAATGCTGACTCCCTTTAGTCAACTTTATGTCTGTCTTGGAAGGCCATTCATGCATGAGAGGAATGTAATGTGGCTATTAAACTCCATAAAAAGTTAACCCTGAAATTCTGTAGCTGACTCAAAGCAGATTTTTTTTAAATTATTCTCTCTGTTTCTCTACCTGCAAAGCAAACTTGTCTTAAATGACATATCCTTACTAAATCATTTGCAGCTTGCATTTTCAACATTTTTTTTCATTGCTAATCTTTCATATACACATGGGTGGAGTACTCATGGCAGCTCAAACCTGTTTAACAAGAAAGAGTCTACTGCATAAAAGAAGTACATTCCTCCCTTACCACATTTAAAAATTATAAACGATAGCATATTCTGTAGATTGATTTCAAGAACTTTTCAAAAAATTTTCATTAAGGTCTTTTATTTAGAGAAAACTTGTGCTTTGACACTGGGTGTTTCAGAAGTGTTTCAATTTACTAAAACCCTGTCAGGATAAGATATAGTCTCTTATACTGAGATTGATGTGTCAGATTAATTTACTGATCCAAAATAAGGAAATTCAACCTTTACTTGTATTGTTTAGTTGATTTCTTCCCTGCTAAATATGCAGGTTAGAAGAAATAATGGAGCTGTTTCACACATAGCAATGTGCTAAAATACATAAATAGTGCAAATAGAAATTCATGTGATAAGAATTGCAAACTTAAAGCTTCTCTGCTTTGTATTGTTCAGATTTTCAGATTTTGTATTGTTCGGATGTTAAACTGATAGATTTTTTCTCATTGCTTTCAGTTCCTGAATAATGCATAGAAATTAATGAACACTGATTGAAATATATATTCCTTGTTGATGACCTGAGTGAATTTTTAAGCTTGCTTGGATTACAACTAAGGAAAAACAGTAAAAAATACAAGAGCTAAATTTAATATTATGGAACAATCCCTCAATAAACCAAGTAAACAGAACAATGTCTGAATTTACACACTTCCAAAATACATACAGCATTTGGTTTATTCAAGGAGGATGTGCAGATCTTTGTTGGAAATTCTCTTTATACTTGAGAAAGTCATGTGATATTATGATCAGGCCTGACTAAACTAACTAAAGCAGTCATGGTTAAGACAAGTATATGAAATATTTAATTTAAAAAGAATAATGCAGTTCTGGGCAGAAATCTCTGTTCCCTGACTAAAAACTGAAATAAAAATATCTTATAATTATGGGACAAAACTGTGATAAACTCTGCTTATTATAATTCCAATAGAATAATAGGAAGCTTAATAAAAAATGGAATGAAATTCTCCCATCATTCCTAATGAGCCAGTTAAAGCCAGTTTCTTCCCTAAAGACATTCACAGTTGTCTTGTCAGATATCTTGGCTGAAACTCCACTAATAGTTTTTTGAATAACTGCCTGGAAATATGTTGAAGGGGCATTCAGCTTTTTTTCTGGGCGTGTTCTCTCGTTGCACACCTTGATCTCCTGTAGCCCATGCGGCAAAGTGGCCCAGCTGAGCGATGGCTGGAGCACAGTCTGCTTTAGCAAGACACAACTCGCTCACACCACGTCTTGCAGTTGGACTACTCTGGTCTGTTAAGATATATGACTCATTTGTGTCTATGTCCTTGTTAAATATATTTTATAATAAATTCTTCAGTGAGCTGGAGATGAACTGTTCTAGACAGCCTATATGAGTGTGACTCATTATTATCTAAACATTCAAAGGTAGAACGGGAGCTATGTTGTCTGGTTTCAGCATAGTCAAACTAAATCTGCAAACATAAGTTTGCCTTGAGGTGTATATCTCTCAAAAACAAACTTGACTTTGCTATGCCAAAAGCTGTATTCACTGGTCATTCCTGAATTTCAAATCCTATCTTATAAAAAGAAATAGGAAATTACCAAGTGTTCTATTAAATGTAAACTCTAAACTTATTTGAAAAATATTTATTCTAATTACTGGAGTTCTGCTTTGTCCCTGCATGATTAATACTCTATGCAGTCCTGTTCCTCCCACACCTCAAAAGTGATGTAGTAGAGCTGTAACAGATTCACAGCAGAGATTCAAAGCTATGGAATAGCTTCCAGGGGAGAAACAATTACATGGGCTAGGAATCTTCATCTTGGAAAACAGACAATTGAGGGGGTATATGATAAAGCCATAAAAAAATGAGGAGTGGCATGGGAAGGATGAAAAGGCATCTGTTGTTCATCCTTTCATTCAATACAAGAAGTAATGACATCAGAAAAAAAATCAGGTGGTTAGCTCAAAACAAACAAAATGAAGTGCTTCTTCATGCAGCATGTATTAGGGTTAAACATCACTTTCTAAATTTTTTTTTTTGTGTGTGTGTGAAAGGTCAAGGTTTACACAGCTTGAGGGACAAACTGGAACAAAGTTCATTGAAGAAAAAATATATAGGGCCACAGAATACACACTGCTCATGGAGTCCCTAAATTGCAATTAATTAACCTTATAATACTTGGGAGAAACATCATTATGTGCTCGCTCTATCTTTATAATTTTTTAATAACTATGTAGTTTTGTCCACTTTGTCTGATCCAGAAGAGCTCTTCTCAAGTCCTTTGTTCATTGACTGCCTATCATTAAAATGCATATAATACACCTGTGCTTTTTGAATATATTCTCAATAATTATAAACTTATCTTTCTAGATTCCTTTCCAAAGAATATTGCAGAAAGAAATGACAGAGTATAAATAAAAAATGAATAGATACAGTGTGAGTTGCATTTAAAATGAAATGGAATACAAAGTACTAATACAAATATCCATAGATTAAATATACGCCAATATTTTTAGCACATCTTCCATTATACTGTAAAGCGTTAAGACCTTTTAATATTGCTATGGAAATACATTACAGAAGTATCTTTCACCATCAATGATATTACATGCTAAAATGAGTTTTTAAAAACGATTATCTGTTATAGCTATGAATACATCTATTTAAAACAAAAGAGAAATGCACAAGGCGCATAATGAGTGAGATGGAAGACAATTTTAGGTTGAAGAATCTGACCTGTAGCAGGGGTAGATTGTTAATTTTTATATGGATCTCAATGAGAAATTCTATGAGGAAATACTTGGTGGATCTGCTTTAACTAGATTGTAAAATTGATAGTACTTTTTAACTCTTAGTGAATTTCATTTCTGTGGTGAGATGTTTTCATATTTTTGGAAGATTTGGGATGAAAAGGAGACAGAATATATGGACATTTTCTGTGTAATGTCAGTGGATTATTGGTGTGGGGTCACTACAACACTTAATAAGACTGAGATTGTAGAAAGAAGTGTTTCTCAAAACATGCAGATATCAAAGGAGTGATTGTGAGGATCTTCCATAAATGAACTAGCTTATGACTTTCTCACAGCCTACTTTCTTTGAGAAAGTGGGAAATATTGTCTCGATAACAATAACTAAAACTCAACAGCAGCAAACATATAGATTTAAACAAACAAATTCATTCAATGCAAATGTAATCCTTGAAATAGGATGTTGACTATGCTTTTTCTGTGCTTTGCTATGCCGTGAATGGAGGTTTCTTTCCTTTCCTGTCACTTGTTATACCACTGGGCCACAGAGCATTTGGCTCCAGGTGAGGCACTCTGAAACAGCAAAGAAGTCTGACTGCGCTAATCAGACTCCTGATTGCTCCAGTAAGTGGGAAGGGACAGTGAATCAGGTGTTCAGGGAGAAGCTGTGAACAAATAGGAGCTCACAGAGAAACTGCACTTTAGTTGGAGTCACTTCCCCATCATGCCTTTTATTTTCTAGTAGGTTGCTTAAAACATGCAACAGTAAAGGAAGCATTAGTCAGAATGCAGCTTAATATGGAATAAAATAAATTAATGTGAAAGGGAATCCAAAAGTCATAGCTAAGTGATGAATACTTCTCTTCTAAAGGTACTGTGATACAGGTTGCAAGTTCAACTTGTCTGTAGGCTTATACATCTAAAATTACCATAATAAAATAGGAAAACATAGCAACAAATTTCTGAAGTACAGTCGGTTTAGTGAATGAGTGCACAGTTCTACTTGATGAGAATATAGCACTCACTGGGAAAAAAAAAATCTAATTAACAACATTTTCTAGAAAAATTATTTTTACTGTATGACTTGACCATTTTCTGTTGGCTTTCATCACATCAAGGTTCCAGGGAATGAAACCATTGGCCATCCTCAGTTTGGCCAGTAGAATATACTGCTGTCATTAAATAATCCATCAACAGATGGATGCCATCCCCTATTTTGTCATCTCCCCACTGCTCCCCCTCAAAAAAATCTCCACAAGTGCTAGAACATTTAAACTTTTTATTATTATTATTATTATTATTATTATTATTATTATTATGTTTTTCAAACAGGAAATAAGTTTCATTTTTCTAAGAAACTCGCAAGATAGACCAGTGAAAGTAGTAAATGAAGAACTAGTAACTTCTGAGAAAGGAGAAAAAGAAGGTGAAAGAGGAGTTTGAAGGCTTTCCTCTCTACAAAGGGAAGCTTGCTGGAGGAGAAAGGAGAGTATTTCAAGAACAGGCAGCAAGTGCAGATATAATGATCAATTAGGAGAGAAGTAATTAAAGTGAAGGGGAGTAAGTGTATGAAGAAGAGGATGGCACCAGACATGCAAAGGGATGGTTAGTTACATAGACACTGGAGGAAAAAGTTTAATAAAGTGTGGAAAGTGTGAAACAGGGCGAAGTTTAATACAGTGTAGAACTATAGGATGGTTTCAAGAGAAGGAAAAACAGCAAGGAGGATTCAGGAAGAGGACTTTGGAAAGTTGGGAAATAGGTGATAGATTCTGCATAGGAGCTTGAAACAAGAAAAAAGAATGACTGAGTCCATAAAATATACTGGAACAGACATCCCCTGCTCCCCTCAAATTGAGCTAGAAATGAAAATGTAGAAAATGAAGGGGAAAATACAAAACAAAGTGATACTGAATAGGAGACAAGTCAGAATTTCTATTTTAGACAAGCCAGATTTTCTGTTTTAGACAGACCTCCTGCAAGAGCATCAAATCTTGTTAGATGAGATGAGGAAGTTAGGCTTTTGACCCCTTCTGATCACTTTAAGGCACCTTACAGTTGTCATACTTAATGCCCTAACTATCGCTTTGTAGAAGATTGCAAGTTTGCTACATCAAGACAGTTATGTCCTTGGGATATAATGCAACTATCTGATCAGTGTAATTGAAAACAGAACCGGCATTTTTTTCCCTCAGGAGTCTCAGATTTCTTAAAATTGATGTAGTATCTACCTTAGCGCTCAGAAAACATGTGTTTTTAGAGGAAAACAAATGGATGAGAAAAGAGTGTTTATGTATCCAAAATCTTATATTTCCATGACATGGACAATAGAGTACTAAAGTTCCTAAGGATTGCTGTGTTTATATATGTGGCAGAGATTCTCTGAGCAACCCCTTCCTCTTACCTGAAAGGTCAGTTGTCCTTTTAATCTGAGTACTACATATCTTTTGTTTTGTTTGTTGTTAGATTTTTCTCATAACAACCCACCCAGCAATTTGTGGGGAAAAAAAAAAAAAAATCATTCTTTTGTCTTCTTGCTTGTATTTGTTTACAAAGGCCTATTACAATAAGCCAGAATCCTATTCCAGTAAATGTTTTAACTGTGGATAACATGTTATAGCCACAAATTATAATCAAAATCTTCCTTGTAACATGTATTTTAACTACATCTTATTAAAGTAAGTACAATAACGAAAAGAGAGGAGCATGTGCAGGTCCACCCGAATGTGTGCTACTTTTTAATGAATTAAAGCAATGCAAACAAAGAAAGGATCATTTTTCTGCAATGTGGCTGAGGTTATTATTAAAGGACAGTGAGCAACATATAATTACAACAAGATGTGAACCTGATGACTTTGTGGAAGGGTATCTCTGTTATTTTTGCTTGCAACAATAAGAAGCTGGACTTAGTGACCCTATCAAGGTCTTTTCCATCCTTATATTATGAAAGTCAGTCATGAGCTGAGCATTTTATTGATGGTTAGTCAGACTGGAGAGGATGAGGACAGTGATTTGTTTGAATGTATCACTCTCTTGCATGTCAAATAGATATTGAGTACTTATTAAATCCCTGGTACTCTCTTGCTCTTTCAAAGAGATTTCAATACTTTTATTGGGTTATTTAACAATAAGTTCTGAAAATATATATAGCTGCTACCCTGGGTTACCTTAACTCCATTGTGATTTGCTTTCTTCCATGTTATTGTTCATCTCCAGGACTACTAATGCCTTTTCAAAACAAAAGTTAGAAGTCAAGATTGTATGGTCTTAAAACCACATTTAATATACACGGAAACAATAATAATCAAATTTAAAATTTGTGAATCTGAAATAAGCTGGTAAATTACACACTTTCCAGGAACAGGCATCAAGAGGAGAATAACTTCAATGATATATTGGGAACAGCACTATGCACTTCAGAGACTCATGCCAATAGATGCCAACTGAAGAACTAGCATTTGACAAGTGGCACTTGCCTTCTGTGGTTTACAGACAAACAGAATCAATGTCATGAATTGATAGATTTCAAATTCAAGATTTCAGAATTTCATCTTAAGCATGGATAAAACTATAGGAATACTTTTTTGTTAATATAACCATAGTATATATGTAAGAGCTGAGAAGTTTGGTATCAAAGGGAGTCCACTTCACTGTGGCAGGTACTTTTTTATTTCCGTTTGTCTACACCAGTCAATCTCTGGTAATTGACAATGAATTTTGCTTGCTGCAGTTAGCTCTCCATTTCTCTAAATTAATTACCTTATCTTTAAGTGGCAAGTACAGCAAAAATTCTAAGTGGAATTTGCAAAATGAAAATGACATTTAAACAAAAGAGCAATCATTTCCCTCTAGAACAAAAGGATTTTAGGGCTCCGTCAAATGGACTATTTGCCTTTTGCACAGTTTGATTTGTAATAATAAGCTACAACCTTCGGAGGGAAAAGAAATTCTGCAAAAGTAATAAAATTACCGACTGGAATAACTTTTAGAGTATGTCTGCTAATATTTGATTGTCATTAGCATTATTATTTATTTATTTGTATTACAGAGAGCCAGTAATGTGTGAGATGCTATTAAACAAAAATACCATCCCTCTGCTGAAAATTTCTGGAGCGTGGTGCTAAACAAGACAAAGGTAGTGAGATGGTCAGAGAACAAGGTTTGGGGAGTTCCTTCAGGGCATTTCCTGTTTACTTTATAAAGTAAGAAATTAAGCCCTTAGTGAGGCCACTTCTGCAGTACTGTGTCCAGTTCTGCACTCCCCAGTACAAGAGGGACATGGAGCTGCTGGAAAGAGTCCAGCTTAAGCTACAAAGATGATTAGGGGGCAGGAGCATCTCTCCTATGAGGACAGGCTGAGAGAGCTGGGCCAGTTTGGCCTGCAGAAGAAAAGGATGAGAGGGTATCTTATCAGTGTGTATAAATGCTTTAAAGGAGGGTGTTAAGAGGATGGGGCCAGGACCTTTCCATTGGTGTCCAGTGAAACACTGAATATATCCCTCCCTGGGGATCTCTGTCTCCTGTGCAATGTGCTCTAGGTAACACTGCTTGTGCAGGTAGGTTGAACTAGATGATCTCCAAAGATCTCTTCTAAATTCAGTCATTCTATGATAGGTGATTATGCAATACTTTTTTTTTTTTTTTAATGTTCAAGTCAAAGTGAAAGAATGTGAATGACAACTACAGAAAGTATGTGAAAAACGTAGATCTCAAAGCATTTCTGGATTTTACAATTAGTTGCTTTGAAAAATGAATGCATCAAGTTTCTTCTTGTTTGAAAGATAAGGCCCTAAAAGCTATCACAAGGAGTAGGAGGTGTTGACAAGCGCTATCTATACTGGTGCCACTGGGAGAACTAGTATCCCTCTTTGATTTGGACAGTGATAGGGAAATATAATTTTCCTCATTATTATTCAAACTAATTTGGAATATTAGTACAGACCAAAAGTAATTGATGCAATTGTTCTGAATAACCAAACTATGTGTTCTGATTATCCAAAAGCAGTTTTTATTATTATGTGGGGAAGTCAAGAAGGAGGCAACCTAATATGTCACAGTATATCATATGCTAATGTGCAAATGCAAAAACCAAATATCAGACATAATATGTGTAAATGGTAAACATCTAATTTGTATTCACAGTTATGACAATTATTTGCACAAATTGAAGAATGACACATGCATATGCATAAGTAGATATATTCAATAACCAATTTGTTTGCACACATTATTTGCACAAATTGAATAATGACACATACATATGCATAAGTAGATATATCCAACAACCTGTTTCCACATAGAGATTTTCCACATCTCAGATATTTACTATTTTCTAGATAATTTATGTTTCTGATCTCCAAGATGAGCAATTAATTATCCAAAAGAAACTCTAAGATGTACATTTCCAAACAGCTGCTGTTTTGTTGTTTGCACATTACCTTGTACATCAGAAAAAAAAGACAGCTTTAAAGTGCTTTTTATCTTCTCTTTTAATATAGATGTTTAATTAATATACTTAGAACATTGTAAATCTTCTTTCTTGTGCCCTAGGATCCTCAAAATAGTAAGTACATATAATTTTCCTCTTACAGTGAAAAAAATATGTAATTAGGCAATGTCCAAAGTAATTATTTTAAAGACTTTAAACTGATGACAGGTTTTATTTATATATATTTTATATATATAAATATATACATATATTGTTTAAACCATCATATGCAGTGAGGTATGCCAAAGTCGGGAAGTACTATAGAGGACATGAGAGAAACCATAGTAAACAAAGATGAGGCAGTGGGTGAAGATGCAACAATTCACCAGATAGAAGTCCTGTTCCTGTCTTGCAGTGGTGCTTTGGCCTCAGCCCATGATCCTGGAGGAGGGCAGAGCAGAGTGGGCCCTTCAGATGCATTCTGGCCAGTTCCTGGCGAGTCACAGCGTCTTTCTCAAAACAGGTGTGACATCTCCTACAAAGCTGGAGTTTGCCACACCCTGCCTCAAAGCAATTCTCCCAATGCCCAAGCTAGGAGTATCTAAGTTAACTTCTAAACTCAGTACCAAGCCCATTTTTAATTGGCAAGTTAATCGTGTGAAAATGCTGACTGAACATCATTCTTCATTCGTAACTGCTAGCCTTTTAGTTAAGCACACTTGTAGGTGGGGCATGTATAAGCATAAAAAAGCCTTAGGACAAGATGAAAACAAAGCTCTGGTAGTCATACTGCCACCAGATTACAGCTTATAGTAGATGCTCACCAAAGTTACATCAAGTATACCAAGCTCTGTATAATGCAGTAAATCCCATAAAATCAAGATTTTATAGTACTGGAGCAACGTGGCTTTCCCTCTGTGAACGCATATTGCATCTACTTTTTTCTTTTTTTTAATCAGACTTTGTATGTCTTTACGGAATTTTAGTTATGTTCCATTAAAACTTGAATTGAAAGCAGGTACAAGAAGCTGAAATCTGAGAAATTTAAAGTTAAAATCTCTTGAAGTTAATAAATCTGTTTCCCTTATCTTTACAATTAGATCCTAAATTAGTTAGATTCTAGATAGGTCTTTGATGTCAAAACAGTTACATTGCTCTAGAACAGTGTTATTGGTCCAATTTTATTTTAAAATTCAGTTTCATGTTATTCCATTAATTTCAATAAAGTTTGTTGTCATTTGCAAAATAAGTGACATTACAATCATATTGAATGAGCTTTGTTCCGAAAAGTTAAGACTGAAAGAGTATCTCCAGGCTTTTGAGTGTAGAAACAAGTCTTCTTGCAAAGATAACAGGAATGATTACTAAATATTGTTGCATTAACTTAATTTTACTTGTTTGGTCTCCATTTTATAGGATGAACTGAAATAATCCACAGACACCTAAGGCTGTAAAAGCACTGGTACCTAATCAGGCCACAGGTCTAGCTAGCCCAGTTCCCTGTCACTGATAGTGACCAGTGATGCAGAGACGCAAACATGAACGAGGCAGGTAGATGGTGGCACTTCCCTAGTGAAATCTTACGGCCTACAGCAATCTCTGGAACAGGGACTTCTTGAGGAAAAACGTGACATGCTTCTTTCTTAGCATAGAGTGCAGGTCAAAAGTAATTGCAGTGAATTTTGTGGAATTATATGTTTAAAAAAAATAACAAGAGTAGATATATATATATATATTTTTATACATATATATGTGTGTATGTGTACAATATATATTTATTTACATTTATAGGCCCAAACCGAAGTAACTGAGTTTAACATTTTCTGTTCCCTCAGAAGTTTGAAGTACAGTTTGAAAATATATCTTATTTTTATGACAACACCTCTTTACTTCAGGCCAACAGTAACACAAGTAAAAAATAAATACTTCTGCAAAGCAAACTGCAGTGAATTTTACTTGCAGTTATTAAACTTGGATTCCAGTTTTTGCTGATAAAAGAAATAACATTTAATTTCCTTTAATATCAGTAATGTTTATATTTTGACCTTGAGACTCAAAAAGGTGTTTTTTTTCCTTTTCTTTTTTTTTTTTTTTTTTCTTAAATGAATACACTGAAAAATAATTTTAGACGTATCTGGTATTCACCAAGAAGATACATGACCCAGACAGTACCCCACGTGGAGAGTGTGTGGATGGCGCTTTACAAATACAAATTTAGACAAGGTTCCCACCCAGAGAAATTTGCAACATATTTTGAACAATAGCAACACTAGTAATTTAAGGATTAGAAAGAATAGCAGAAAAAAGATAGAAGTGATCAGAAAGGCCAACTGAAAGAGGTGGTATTTACTAGGAGATTTTCAGGTCTGCTTCACAAGCAGAGCATTGTTCCAAAGAGAAATAGTATCATCTAAATTTTCTTCAAAATCTTCCTCTGAAAGAACCTTGAATTCTTAACATTTGGGAGTATTAGAGAGGCCACAACATGAGCTTCATAAAGCAAGGGAGACAGGGATTAGAGGAGTGGTATACATAATGGTTGCTCATATCTAAATGATGATTAGTTTAAAAATAAATAAATAAATAAATAAGGATTGCATGACCAGAGTTCTAATTTGTTCTAACCGAACCACTTGGAGATTTACCACCTGCAGGTCAAAGGGTGATAATTGCAGAGAAATCACACTTTCATATCGTTTTCCCTCAAAAATGAAAGACAAAAATCTCAGCGCAGTTCTAAACCAGCTTCTTCATCAGCAAACGTGCAATGGGACTGACACAGTCCATATGTCTTGTGAGAGAACTCTTTTGTAGGTCAAGTCATTGCTTGTTCTTGTGCAGAGGAGGGAAAATTTGCATGAAGGCTGTGTCTTGTGGCTGGCACTGTATATGAGAGAGGGTACAGAGCACACCCTCTCCCCATGGGCCACGGGAGATCTCAAGCGTCACTGGGTTTTGTTAGAGAGGATCTGCTGAGCAGCTCTGGGATGGTATTCAGGCCAGCACTGTAAAAGTACCCGTGCTCCCATGGCCACCCAAATGCAGACGCGATGGGTGCAGCCATGAGTTGTCTGCAGCACCAGCTAGAGTTTCTTGCCTAAGTGTTTACAGAACTGTTAGCTAATACAGCATCTGTAAACCACTTTCTTGCCTCGAGATATAACGCTAACCACATTTCCTATTTTTCTGTATATCTGGACGTCACAACACTTACTATACTACCTTAGAGCATTCCTTTATGAGTTTTTTTTAAAAAAAAAACACTATAATTCATCCCTAAATCTATCCCCATGATTTTCTTTCCTGTTATAGTCTCCTAAATATTTTAGATCACTTGCAAGATACTTGCAGTGGCAGTATCTAGCATGTCAAGTTTGTCAGTGCCAGAAAAGGTTGTGTAACATTAGAAAGAAAACATATATCTTGCTAGTTTGACAGTATAATCTCACTTTTTACATTTGTGTTACAAAACACTAAATTACATGGTGAATCTAAACATTTAGGTTGATATTAAGAGTATAGACATATATTAAGAAAGGAAATCCACTAGTTAAGAGACACAGAACTATGTTTGGTTGGAAATTTATGAGAGATGAAACAAATGCACTCAGAAGTACTCATCTGTTGTGTTAATAAGAGCCACGTCTGTAATTTAAGTGGGGAGTATGTGGTAGTGTAGATTACAAAATCCACTCACAATATTTTCTTTCGATTTTCAGTATTTGATTACTTTGAATTAAGTCATTATGAAATAGCATAACTGCAGATCACAACTGGCCATCAATATAAAGTTTAATCCATTCAAAGAATGGTCATGACTGACAGGGAAGCAAGTGAAAACCTGTTAAATTAAACATTTGAATGTAGCTTCAAAAAGGCACTGATGAAAAGGAAACAAACAAACAAAAATGTCTGTGAAAACAGAAGAAGGAAAAAGGCATAAACTACAAAGAAGCTTTTCATACTGTACTTCTCTGGTGCCACTCAGACCATGGTTGGGAAGCTGATATTTCAGCTAATAATTATAGAGGTTTATTCTTTGTTATAGTTTGGTATTCATGTGAAAAACAAAACAACAAAGAAATAATCTAGAATGACCAACAGCACATCATTCTTTCTGCATACTTCAGAGGACACACAGTCCTCTCGCACACAGTGTTTATTGCACACTGCAGTCAGTGAAAGAAAGGGAACACTACCTAGTAACCATCTGCATTTCCCATACTCTACTGTGCCTGTACAAAAGTAAATAAATAAAGGAGTAAAATCTATTAAATATTTTTGCAGCTTTATAAAGGAAGGGTGTTGGTATTTCAGGTAAGATCAGAAAATTAAAAAGGAATTTAAAAAGTGAAGAAAAAATTCTAAAAAAAATACAGTTCAATCGTATTGAAGACAAGATTCAATTAATGGGACTGGAAACTAGGAAGGCAAACAGTACCCATATTGCCAAATGACGAGCCCAGTTTCTTCTAAGCGAAATGAAACAAGTCAAGACAGCCCCAGAGCCTAATCCTATGAAGCTATGGACCTGGCAGAGAAGGTGTTTAGCATGGTACAAAGGATGAGTGAGAAGGTGGTTAGCACGGTACAAAGGATGAGTGAGCACAGCTGCAGCATACACCCCAGTTTTGACAAGTAGCCTCAAACATCATTACTGCTAGCTGACTGAGCCTGAGTCTGCTCCTTAAGAACCAAGTCTGCAAGTCTGTAATAGAAAAACAATTGCAACAGGCTAATAAATCATTCTGTCATTGGCAAAGTAAACATAAAAGCAGATTCTCAAGCAGCATCTATATTTAGTTCAGCCACACAAACTGTTTTTAAAATGGAGTTAAACAGGCTCAAGCCTATAGAATGTTTATGCAATTAACAAAAATAAAAGCCAGTAATGGAAGCGGCAGTGGCTGCTCTGAGCTCAGCTCTCACTCCAAGTAGTGTAACGCTCACCTGCACATTTGGTTTCTCCCAGTCACTTCCTAACCCAGTCTGAACCCTGATTTCATACTTATATGTGAATAATATGCTACATGTGATCCTGTAAAGACTGTTTTAATAACCGAAGGCTGCAACCGTGGCTGCTTCTTTGATGTTAGAAATATTCCAGGTCACCAGCATCAGGGTCTCTTCCTCCAGGGCTGAATAAACCCTACAACCCCAACCTCCCCCTGGCAAAGCAGAAAACTTGGCACGGGCGAGGGGTTCTCTTTTTTTCCTACACTGAGTTTTTTTTTTTTTTTTTTTTAAAAAAAGAAACACATCCAATAAGCAGAGATGCACAATTTCCATCCAAGACACCAGAAGAACTGCCATATTGATTTTCTGAGAAATTCAGAAGACAGCATGACTTGCTGGCACCTCTTTTCTGGCTCACTAGAGGGGAGTCTGATTCCAGGCAAAGTAATGATCTCAGGGTGGACTTACCATGTGAACTGGGGGCAAGGAGAGAGAGAGGGAGTCCCCCCACAGAAATGTGAGAAAATGAACATGAATACCTGCAAGCTAGGAGAAATGAGAGAGTGACAGAGGCGTATAGTCAGTGTTACGCAAAAAAAAGTCAAGATTTCTGGTTTGTTTTATTTGTTTGCATGTCTGTTTGTTTCCCTGTGGAACTCCCAGAGATGACCTAGAAAAGATGGGTTTAGGTCTGTTTTTATTTTATTTTATTTTATTTTATTTTATTTTATTTTAGTGTGTGTAAAGGCAAAATTGGAGAAGTCACCTATGTCTGCAATATTATGACAATGCTGCCATTATATACAAAGGAGACTTTTTTTTTAAGATGAGTTGTGCAAGTACGTTTCTTAGAGGTACACATGAAATGTACTTAGTTTGTATCTATGTCCAAAGCTAATTTTGCACTTCCTCACAGATCAAAGAAATGAATGTCAGATATCTGTAAAACTAGGATTGTAACCACCAATGTTGAAAATAGTTGGAGATAAAATGTTTAGAAGATATTCCTTCCCCCTCACCTTATCGTGAAAATGGCTGCCCATGTAGAAGAAAACACACCTCTTACAATACAATTATTATATTTCAAGTGTGCATAACTTCAGAATGCATTAAGGGTCTGGAGTAAGAGAATGTCTAATCAAAACTCATAAAAAAGGATTCCTGTCTTAAAAAAACCCCACCATTATAAGAAGGTATCCATATATTCTGGCTCAGTGGTTGTTTATCCAGACTATTTCCCAGGTTACTTACTTCTTCTGATTGGTGTCTAGTGACCTTACAGTTAGCTATTGGGAAATAAGTTTGTTATTTAAATTGAAATTTCATGCTAACTTTTCATGGATCTCCCTTGACCTCATGCATATACTGTAAAAAGTTTGTGGTCAGTCCACAGTGGCATATTAAACAGGAAAATGTATGAAATCTGCAGTTCATGTCTAGGAAGACCTTACTGGTACAAAATTCGCTGTGAGAGTTACTAATCTCGCTTTGTCTTTTATTCCTTTCAGTAAACCCATGTAAGAGTTTGTCAATTTAATACTTGAAACCATAGAGGGGCTTACTTTTGCTGAACCTAGATATGAAACAAAATGAAAGATCAAAAGTTTTAGAATATTAAACGCAATTAGCAAGCACTATAACAGATGAAATTTCCTCATGAATCTGAAATATCTGATAAAAATATTTCTGACGTGTGTACCACTCTTACTGTTTCAAAATCTGGTCTTGCAGAAGTAAAAGGCAAGGCAAGCTTCTGTATGGTGACTACACCTATGATGAATAATCCAGTTGCAAGAACACAAGTCATGCTAGGATTTTATTTGCTTGCCTGTTCCTTGGGTCAGGGGCTTTAGGAGGTGCCCTGCTAACCAGGGAAAATTGTGGTTGCTGCCTTCATTTTTCACAGAGTGAAACATTCATGTGATTTGTTTTAATTTGCATGCCCCTAGACCTCTGGAACAAATTGCCTTTTGGGGAATGCCACTGAATTTTGTTTTGAAATATCAGTTTTTTGATCAATTTTGGATTTATAATTATACATGGGAAGATTACTCTGAGCTGGTGAACAATCATGGTTCTGAACTGCCACATATAGTTGAGGATAGAAAACCTGCAGAAGTGGCACTTGAATTTTCCAGGGAAACAAAACAATTACATCTGCTATCATATGAATGGAGCACATGGATACTCCAAGCGGCCAGAGTCTGTGACTTCAAAGACAATGCCAGCTCTCTTTAGCCAAGACAAGACCGTCTCCCTGTCAGCCTCTGAGAGCACAGTGCCAGTCTCCTGGACAGAAAGCTAGGAAACTGGTGGACTCTGGAATGTAAAAAGTGATTACTTCCCACAATTTAAAGACAAAAAGCATTTGCCAAAATAATTTGAACTTAAAATTGTATTTACTTTACACTTTACAGATACATTGATTCTTTTTTTTTTTTTTTTTTTTGATCAGTACTCATTTTTTGATTCAGGGCGTGATGAGAAAGGGCAGCTATTTCTGCATGAATTCTCTCAGTTGCTGGGTACAGAACCTATACTAACATCTTATTCAGCTCTGTATGCTATGCAATTTAGGAATATTTGCTAAACATATGTAAATAATCTTTTTGAATTTCCTAACCAAAAAAATGTCCTATCTTGAAAACTTTTAATGATGTGCATAACTTAACTACCAGTAATCTCACCAACTTAGAGTTCAGCATGTGAAAAAATGCTTTCAAAGATAGAGGAAGAAAGTGTGTTTGAATTTAAATTACATTAATATTCATGGCATATAATACATAACAAATATAAACTATGCACTGGACTATGTATGAGCTTGCCTGTGTGCAGGCTTGAAGCCTATGTGAAACATCAATAACAAATTTATTTCCATAGCACGGGGTAGGTTCTTTTCAAAGAAACAACTCCTACATGCTAAGATTCTTTTAACTATACACCTGGCACTGGAACAAACTTTCCAAACAAGGAGGTAGTATGAACAAAAAATAATTGTAGAATATAGTTCCTTCTTAGCCAATAAAAAAAGTGATTTTTCACATTAGGTCTTTCACCTAAAAACTCACTCTCTCATTCTCCCTGATCTATTAGCACATAGAATCAAAGACTGGGAAAATCTCTGTTCTCCAAAACTTTAATAAATCTCTTTTATTCTTTACCAGAGAAAATAACTGATTAAAAGATTTTCCTACCCTATGGAGTCTTTAAGGAAATAAGTATTACCTAAAACTGTCTTGCAATGATATATGGACTAACCTCAGCTGCTATGCACAATCTTTAAAGAAAAGGAATGTATTAGAAATGAGGCTTTTTCTGACTACAACTGAAATGTCTTTTTTTTTTTTTTTAATGTCTTTCAATATCAATCTATTTATATTGCAGTTTTAAAGCCTGAATAAGAGGAAAGCAGTCTCAGGTCAACTTCAGTCAACCACTTTCCCCAAAACATGGGCTATTAGATTAATACATGAATTGCTACACTAAATTTTCACCTCTTATAAAAGAAGGATTTCAGAGTTCAAGAATAGAATGTGTCCTATTCAAAGGTATCAAAACACCATAGATTTTAAGGTCAGAAGGGACCATTGTCTAACACAGGTCAAACTCTATGTAATTGGCATCAAGTCCATAACTATAGTTTGAAACGTGGTAGTATTAAATAATCCTTAAATTAAAAGCACAGAAGGTCCTGGCTATGAGGACTAACATGCTGGGCACTCCGAGATTGAGTGCTTTAACCACTAAGCTCCTTCTTGGTTCCTGTTCTCTGCCTATGTCCAAGCAGAGGCCCAGCCTCGATAGGAAAAGTGGCACCACCTCTATTAACTTTGTATTTGGGGCAATTGCAAAGGAAGTTAACAAAAAAAAAAAAAAAAAAAAAAAAAAAAAAAAAAAAAAAAAAAGAGAGAGTTCCAATCTCCTGAGGTGGAGGAAGTGGAGGAAGGCTTTGATCTAGAGTCCCCAGTGTCTGTTTTTGGTAGTCATGTGCCTGTGAGCTGGCACATGTGCCTTCGTCTGTATGGGCAGCCCTGCTCAGCTCCTCCAAGGAGAAGGCAACGCATCTGCTCTCAAGGCAGTGGGCTTGGACCCCCTGGAAAAGAGCAAGCCCAATGTTCCTCTATCCAGTCTACAGTGTTATAACTCAGACTTGTAAAGGATAACAAAATTCATTATTTTCCAAGCCCTTTGTCTTAAGGTATGTTGTATGACAACATTAATGGTTTGCAAACATCATTAGCAAATTCCTGTAATTCCCTTAATGTAATTTATCTAGTCTGACAGAATGAAAGGCTTTATCTTCAAAAATTAAAGCTGTAAATCACCTTTGAAAATCAGAGTGTGATTTCAGAAGGCATTCATACTCTTGAAACCTATGTCCATAGTCAGCAATTTTGACTGTGATTTGTTATGAATGTTTTGAAATGGTGATGGAGCGTCTAATAGAGAGTCATCATTTTGTTTTTGACAATGCTGAATCTATATTTACATATGCAGATATATTGCTTGAGTTCTGCATGCATAGAAAGATTTCCGAAGGGTATGTGAAAGTAGTTAACTTATTACTAATATAAATGATTTTTGAGACACTAGTATTTTCAAAATATTAAAGGTAATTCACTTAGGATACAGGCATAAAAAAAAAGCTGACAATGATCATATTGAATTACCTATCAATATAACAAAAAATAATCCAGAATTTTGCATTACATACTGAAACAAATATAGAGGAACCTATGTTCATCTCCTCCTTATTTGTGAAGCATAACACTGCTATTTCTGTTCAGGTATAGGGTTTAATACCATGATTATAATATATATATATTTTTAATGATATGAATATCATAATTAACAGCAACAATCCTAATGACTTATTTTCGAGGAAAAGACTAACCAAATATATAATCTTTTTTTTTTTTTAATTTCTGAATCTACAGTATAAATATATTCCTTTAAAACTGAACTCATTCAAATGGCTAAATTTTCCTTATAAATAGTTATACCTGCATAGAAATACTTTGCGGGAAAAGTAGGTTTATTTATTTTTTCTGTTAGGAGAAGGAAACAACAGAAAGCTATGATAATTGACATTGTTCATGTTGGTGAAGCATTAAAATGAACATATATCCAACATGTTGCACATTTTATAGGAATATAGTTTATTTAAAGTCTTAATAAAGGTTTCTTATTACAAAAATACACTATTTTGAGACAAATTTATGAGAATATTAATTGCTGAGACAGAGAACAAGAAAGAAAGGATTAATGGACATAATTTAAACAGATGAAAGTTAAGGCTTTCTTTGGAAATGTGGCAGGCTTCAAAACCTGTTTAAAATTCTCTCTCTTCTTCCTAACTGTAAAAACCAAAATCACAACAGATTTGCTGCTGTTTTCCTTATTAGCATTACTTGATTGCTCTGGTGATACTGACCTGTAAACCTCTGTTTTGTGTACATACAGGATTGCCCTGGCAGAGTGCCAAGTGTATTACCTAGTGTTTGGGAATTTCCCACAAATATGCTTAATTCCAGCTCTAATAAAGGACTTCTCTAGTCATGGTAGCTCATCACTGAATTGAAATCTTTAATCATTGGAAATGCGGCAGCCCTCAAAGATCTGCTCTGTCACATTACTCTCTGTTTGTAAGAAGTCTTTTCCAAAAGTCAATCCCAAGCACTGTAAATAAAAGCACTAGAAGATTCATCCTTTTTTTTTTTCTTTTTTTGTAGGAAAAGTTTACCAATGGACCACATCACAAAACCACTATCATCTTCTTTAGAAATATGAGAGCTTTGCGGCTTTACTTTCTAACTGTTTTTGCAGAAGATCAGCTCTTAAAGCTCTTAGTGGTGTTAACTGTGTGGACATGCAAGCAGGATCTCTGCCAGCACATTCTGAAAGCAGCCAGTGCTGTTGCAGCACACTCGAGCTTGTCTCCAACTGCACCAGCCCTGCTCACCCTCCTCCATATACTTGGCAGGGGGAGTGAAGCCACACGATGCAGACCGACCTCTGTTCCCTTTCATACACTCCTGCAAAGGCTGAGTATGTTTCTGGTTCAATAAAAATGACTTTCTCACAGAAAAATGAAAATAAAAACCAAAATACTTACACTAACTTTATGTAGTGTGTTTTTCACCAATACCAAGTGTTTTGCTGCTTTAGCTATAATCATTGCTCACATTCAAACATAATTGCTAATGATGTTTGAGGTTCCAGTGAGAAAGCTCCCAGGTGGGTGAGGTTCAGCTTTCTCACCAAACTGGCATGACTGAGCTTGCTGTGCTGAACTCATCACAAATGGTATCACCTACTGCAACTCCTTCAAGCTGGTACAAAACATATATGTACCAGGCAGATATATTTGTACAATGTATTTCCTGAAGTTTTAAAATGATGTATTTTCAAATTATTTTAATAGATGAAACCAGGCACTTTTAGAATTTTGTGAGGACATTAAATAACAAAATATCAAAATATTAAGTTTTAGTACGCTACATTCAAAAAAAAGGAATGTGCACCAGTAAGTACATTTTTGCCCAGTTCTGGTAAGTCTGAGACACCAGATTCTTTTTTTTTTTTTTTTTTTTTTTTTTTTAATGCATACCTGAGGTACACTGAAGTATGATACTGTCATAAAACAAAAAATAGTCACATAAACATGAAGCAGAAACATGAGAATATCTATCTAGTACAAGGGGATTTCTTTTTATCTAGATGACTCCATAAATAAATCTTCACATTCCAGACTAGAGCGAAAGCCAACAAGTCTCTCTCTTGAACTTTAGTTTCCTCAGGATCTACTTGTTGGTTAGGTCTAAAAGAGGTGGACTACTGAATAACACATAACCATTGTGACACCCTATCCCTACGGTGCCCCTTTAGCCAACAGAGGAATTAAATTCCCTTGAAATTGGCAACCATGCAGAAAAAAAAGCCACTAATGTCAGGATGCCAGCAGTTTTATATCAGTTTAAAGCAGCAGAGCTGAGGAAAGAATGGGGCCTCCTTATTGCAGTTATCCCCAAGCTCCGTCTCTATCCAGTTGGCACCAGAGAAGCGCAGTGAGATAGTTTTGAGCCATATGACCAACATATTTGAAGAGTTTTTCTGGATCTCTTTCGCTGGGAATAGGAAAGTGGCACCAGCTCTGTCATGAAGGCGGCTGCCCCTGTTCCTTACAGCCAACCTCCTGGGCAAACAGTGGGATCCTCCAGGAACAAAAAATCATCCAGGCCCTTCCCAGGAGAGTGAGCACAGCTTCCTAAGCAGTGAGAGGTGCTGGCTACTGGGTGCAGTGAGGCACTCCTATCTGTCCTGGGGCTGAGGCTCCACCAGCCAAACACGCCCTGCTCAGGGTGCTCATAGGAGAAAAAGGAGGTGAGAGCTAACACTAGAAAGGCCTCAACTGCTCCTCCTTTACCCTCTTTTCTTTTTTTTTCCTTCTGGTGAGGGGAGGTTGTTTTTTGCATTGCATTTTTCCCTCCTTGTTTTCATATCAGCCATTATGTGAATCATGCCACGTAGTTTATATTGTAAGACATTTCTAAAAGAAATATTTCTCTTCCGTTGCCAAAAATAAGCCATTTTCTGCCACACTAGCTTCTCAGTGTAGTTTTATTTTTTTTTTCCTGACTCTGAATTATTATTATTTTAATATTCCCATCTCTTTCTTTCTTTCTTTCTTTCTTTCTTTCTTTCTTTCTTTCTTTCTTTCTTTCTTTCTTTCTTTCTTTCTTTC
>JAYECN010035303.1:0-28900 GCA_035222435.1 Microcambeva ribeirae | reverse complement strand
TGATAAAAAGAACTAAAAAATGTGTTTAAGCTGAAAAAAATCTGCAGATAAAGTTATAATATTTCTAAATAAAGTCAAAAACTTTATTTAAAGTAAAAACTTTTTTTTTTTCCTTATTATTCTGAGCTGAGGTGCTTGCTTGTACATCTATTTTAAACAAGATCTGAGTACATTTGCTTTGTAGCCTGATATATTTTATAAACATCATAGGAGACTATTTTGTAGTGTTAATGTAGGGAACACTGGCAACACCGACTTCTTGGGAATATGGGAAAGATTCAAAAGGTAATTTTTTTTTTTCAAGAGGAGAGGACTACCCTAAAGTTTGAGGAGGTGTGAAACACTTGGGAGCCCTCAAAAAGAAGCAATTTATAAAAGTTGAACTGGAGAGGCTGAAAGGATTTGGAAATGTTCTTCATGTGAAGAAGATGCTTACTGTGCAGCTTTTCTAGCAGCTAGTCTTCCAAAGTCAGAGGGAAATACCAGCCTGTTGCTTTCCTCTCATGGAAATCTTCTCTCCTCCACCTCAGTATTTAAGGTGGTTCCTAATAAGCTGGTGTCTAATAATAACATCCTTTTGCCGCATTACAATAGTGTTCTCAGTTACATATGAAAAAACAAAGAGATAGTTTCAAGAACTAACTTATCCACCTAATGTTAACTGTGAAGAAAGGTAGGTTTTACATATACTTCATTCATCCTGGAATAAAATATATGTCCTTAAGGCTTCTGCTGTTATTTTTTTTTTCATGATACAATGGTTATATCCTTGATTAGCAAGTAAATTTAAACTATTATTTAAGAATAAAACTGCATAAAATCTAATAGTCCAATATGATGTAGAAAACTGGTTCCTGTGAAATCATAAATTTAGAGTATCAGTCATACAAAAGGCAAGAAAATTCACAATGCTGTATTCTAGAAAATAATTTGACCGTACAGCATTTATTTTTTTATATATGATAATATATAAATTAGTAAAATATATATTGAAATTAAAAATGAAAAAGGAGAAGAAAATAGTTGTACAGGATATTGAAGTCATGCAGTAAATGATTGCTGAATGACGTTCATAGTCCACTTAACTTTAGAATTGCGGGTTCTTTGATCTGGAGCTTTTCATCTTGCAGATCATCTCAGATGGCTTTTTAAAATTCTATCTCATCTAACAAAACTTTTGTAAGTGAGAAATCTGTAAAAGTCACACAGAAAAGGTACAGCAAAGTACCTTAAAAGGTTTCAAGCTTTAAAAATATCCGAGATATTTTTCACCAAAAATATTATATAGGTGTGACTGTAAAATATATGACAACAGAAGCATTCTGATAATGGTGTTTCACATTATGAGTGCACAGGATTTTTGATCACAGCACAGAAGTATTTCTTCTTAGAAATATACTTTCGATATTATCTTAAACCACAGGTATTTAATTTTTTTCTATTCAATGATCCTTTGATATTTCAGGAGTCTTGATAAAGAAGATAACAACTGGAAAAATGAGAAAAAAAGACATGAAACTTTATGTTCAAAAATGAATTTTTTAGGAAGATGCTTTTACTGGGATTCAAAGCTACCCTATAGAAAAATAATATGCAGCAGTTCTGAATTTTAATATTGAATAGTTATGCCAGAGGCAGCTTTTTTCAATCCCTCTTGTTCCCAGGTACTTTACAAAGCTCTGAGCACTTCAAAGTGAGCATGAAATACTGAAATACAGTGCATAATCTCTCAGTGTCACTGCTTGATTTTAGAAATCTAAATACTTCAAGAGGTCATTTCTGTTGAACAAATATAAAAGGAAAAGAAAAAAAAAAACAGATGTGGTCAAAGATATCATGTTGGTGACCAGCATCTCATGGTTCCCTACTTGTTTTTAAAAGTAAAAGCTTTAAAAGTTTTACAGACTGCTATATCAAGAATGAGTCAGTAGCTCATGTTCGTTCACCATCTCCTCCACAATTTACTGATTACAAAAAAAAAAAAAAAAAAAAAAAAAAACAGGAAATGGAAAAGAAAACCCAGAATTTGAAAGAATAATCCTTAAAAAAAAAAAAAAATCATTACAGTGCATTAAGTGCTTCTTTGGCTACCAAAACTATCTGCTCTCATCTCCCTTTTCTACCTTGCAGAGTATCAGTATCACTTTATGTTCCAGTCTAAAGACATTAATCAACTCTTCAAGCAAAGCGGAAGAGTTTTTTTTTTTTTCCATGACGGAGTTTTTTTCCATGACGGAGAAGAGACAAGTGGTGAGATTTTTGAGAGGGCAGGCTACAATTTCGTAGCAAACTTTCATAGGAAGTGATCTTATCATATGGTCATGTTTCACTCTCATTGACAAGGGCTTTTTTTCAATATTCAAGTGTTTTTCCAATAACAATGTGAACTAATTACAGAAGGAAAAAAGCCAGTGAAAAAATATCCATGAAACCAAAATTCCCCCTCTACACTGAGTGGCAGACAGGACAAGAAAGACAAGAAGATACACATGACAGACTTTTCCTATGTTATATGTAATGTGATTGAAGATGTTCATACGCTGAAGTGCCAATAAAAGAGAACAATTTTAGCAGTGAGCTCTGAGTGGACCAAGTCCAGGGCTCTCAGCTCTCAGTAGAACAAAAGCAGTAGTTCGTCAATGACCAGAAATTTTTATTTCAGATTTGTTATTCAAGTTTTATTCAAAAATTCAAATGTTATTCAATTGTTATGCAAAACAAGCTCATGGTAATATTGTACCTTTTCCCTCATTACAGAGTAATAATAGTTAGCATTTTTACTTTCCCAGAATAAACCATGAGAAATGCACTAACTACTGCCCTATTCCTTCCTGTGTTTTTTTCTGAAATAGATTTCTGAGTCTGGTAACTGGCCAGACATTGCTAACACTAAAGCTAAATTTATGACAGATTTATTCTAGCCCTTGAAAATTAATTTCAAAATAATGTTGAGAATTTCCTTAAATCAATGTTACAAAAGAAAGAGTAGAAAGCCAGTGTACAATTATTAGGAATTCTTCAGGAGATATACTTAAGAGTCATACTATAATAAAGTGTGGGATCATCTTGATGTATGGAAAGGAATAGGACTTGGGTTGTTACAAAAATACCAACACCGTAAGCTTTTAGTTATCTTATAACTGAACTCAAAAGACTATTACAGGGAGTTCTGAAGCATCCCTCAGTAAATCAGAAGCTAATTTTGGTCTAGTTACAATGAAAAGTCATCTTTCATTATGTGGGGGCCTATTTTTTTTTAGGAACTAACCATTAGCAACTTGTGAAGACAATGAATAATCAAAAGAACAAAGTAGACTTGGAGAAAGCAGAATTGTTTAAAATTTAATAAGATTTAAAAACTAATAAAGAAATCTGTGGAGCCATACTGCCAACACGTTTGCAGAAACTGATGTAACATCATTTCAACTTAATATTTAGCAAAACCTGCATAAAATCCCAATGCAACATACTGCATCTTAGGCAAAATTATCCAACTCCCCAAGTCTAAATGCTAAGGCACTTAAGTTCTGCTTGGGGGCTGTGGAGACTGAAATTATAGGGAAAATATGTTAATGTTTTGCAGCAGTTTATTTGCCCTGATTCTTCCTCCTCATTTTGCTTTTTACAAAGCTTTAGAAAAACTCTGTTTAAGCCCCTCATTTGGAAATGTTCCTCCATGAAAGGGTCTATAAAACTATACAATTGCTAACATGATCTCTCATCTCTTTTCTAACGCTCTTCCCACAAAGCCTGCTAGTGATATCCAGTCAGCTACAGCTAGTGTACTACCCACAAAGTGTTCTTATCATTCTAACATAGGTGAGAAAAGAAAAAGAAAAAGCCATTGCTAATTGTTGACTTTCATACACATTTTCTTTTCTCTAGCTCCAATAGTAGCTTAGGCGTAGGGTGGGCTCTTTTTTATCAGCGGTTGCTCTGAGCTCATTTGGAGTCATTCAGGCCCCATAACATTGTCTTCTAGTTACTAAAAGCCAAAGCAGCCAAGAAAAGAAAGAGTCATCAATATTATTATGGTTCATGTCAAAGCAGTTCTATGGTTGCAAGAGAAGAGCAGAGGTGAAGAAAGAACTTCATATTTTCCAGCTTTACTGATAGCATTTGTTTAAAATTACAAGAAATGTAATTTCAAATGCAGTTAATTCATTCTAATTCATCAAAATCACACTCATTTTCTTCAAAATACAGTGCTCATTTAAGACTACAAGAGTTAGCCTCCAGATCTATCCAAGCCTGTCAGACTACCACTTGGCTTTTACTTGGATACTAGTGAACTGGAATTACTAAATCTCAATAGTCCTCTCTGCTCCCAAAACCTATGACAATGTTCAAATAAGATCATGTTAAATAAAGGAAATCAAAACTCTCCGAAGGGATCTATGTCCTTTACATTGCCTAAGTTTGTAAAAGAAAAGATGAAAACAAACAAAAAAAAAAGATACTAGTTGTTCAGTTTTACTTCTTTCTGAAGTCAAAAGAAAAAAACCTTCTGCTTAGGCTGTGACAGCTGTGCGTTCGTTGCTGTTCAAGCTCAGCAAGAATCCTGTTATAATTTTATCTGTTGGCCTCAGTCACTTTCTCATATCACATGGCACTTTGAAGGGTAGATTTCATTTAAGTCCAAAGCTCTGTCTCTTAAGCATTAAACAACCGAAAGAAGTGTTTCACAAGTTAAGGCATGCATGTTCTGATCTTCTTTTTGGGGGCTAAAAGCTCCGTATCTATTCAGAGCATCCAGGCTGAAGATGTGCAAAGATGTGCCTTGTGTCTGTGCATACCTTGGTAGTGTAGTTCCCCTTATCATGCAGCATCTGCTTGGTGACAGACACTTTCAGCAGTAGTGAACAGACCAAGAAAAGAGAAAAATCTCTCTTAGTTACACAAAATGCACGTGCAGTGGCAGCACAGTTACATAATCAGCTTATAGACAGGGCAAGGCATCAGATATAGGCTGACTGGAACAACGATTCTGCAGTAAAGTTGTGGACACTATGGCCACTGATATGCAGAGTCAGCAAAGCTGCACAAATATTTAAAAAATAAAGCCAAGAAACGCAAACAAACAGAAGGAAAAATCCTCTGACAATTTTCTGAGCTCTATATTAAGACTTTAAAACCTGCAACAAAGTTAAACAGTGCACAGTATCCCTCAATACAGATTGAAAATGCTTTAAAATGCTAAGGCAACTTCTAGCAAGGTCTGTCAGGCTGAGAAATGAGGATGGAACTGTAATAGTGAACAAAGATTTCCAGCACATATTTTGGAGGTGAGAGAACTCAGGATTTTAAAACACATGGTGCTTGCACAGATGCCTTTTTGCATGTAGCAAATATATTATCCCATATAAAATTATCTCTACTCTTTGCAGGAACTGTGTTTTTATGTCTGATTGAGTGTTCAACAACTGTATAACTGATGGCATAAGCATTATTAGATAATAATTTCCATTCAATATGGTTATGAATTTCTTTTAAAGTTTGGCTACGTGCATTGCTTTGTCAGGAAAAGTATCTCTACTTCAGCATTTTAACTATAATTAATGATGACACTCACCTTAATTGTTGCCAAATTTATATGCCCTCAGAGAGGGAACAAAACACACAACGTGTGAATTATTTATCCTTCCATATGGAGGCTTATTGTTAATACTTACTTAAAGGCTGGAACTTAATGAGAAAATGTAGATCACTGGTGCATTTAGTTCAAAATATAAAAAGAAGCATGTATCCAAGGAGATAAAAATGTCATTATACTTCAAAAATGAACAATGAAAAAACTTTTCTTCCTGTCAAAACTGTAGTGATAGCTTTCAGAATGTATCTATGCACAAATCAAGATGCTGTTCTCTGCAGTATAATCTTTCTGTGTGCAATGACACAATGCTAATATTTTTAAAAGGAGCTCCTACAAGTTAACAACAAACAAAAAACTCCATTACCTTATGGTATCTCTCAAATGCCAGGCAATCTATGATCTATGGCAGGGTGACGTAATTAGGGAATGTCTCTCTCCACTTTCCAATTTAAACAGTTCTCACATTAAGAGAAAGACAGTACCATTGGTAGAGAAGCTCCATTTGATACACTGGATGGAACTGGTGCTGTACCATGATGCACGTTAATCTCAAGTGGGATTAGCAGCAGCTCAAAGGTACTTTCAACTTTCTGCAATTTGTATAGGGGGAGCATTTAACACACTAAGAATTCCAGACAATTTCTAATAGGTATTAGTTATAAATATTTGGCATGATCTCTTACATAAAAACAATAATTGATCTCTCACTTTATGCATTTAAGGTATTTATCATTAGCTTACCTGGTAGCAGAAAAAACAGATCAGAAAAAAAAATCAGAATACTGGACTTTCCTTAAAATCTCGACAGCCCACAGTTTTCTCTGACTAAAAAGAAATGGTCGTTTTTACCCACATTTTTTCATTGGGGTTTCACTTCCATTGTTTCTAGATATTTGAAACCCATAATAAAACAACACATAACTTGTATAAACCAACAATGCAGCACAGAACTGTGAGGTCTCTTTGAGATCTCTGGAGAAGAGAATCTTTGCAGAAAAACTCATTCATGGCACATGTCTGTGTGAAAAAATCGCAGAAAACCACATTGCACAACATAGAATTATCATATCGCCTGTTTTCTTGATAATGACCTCTCTACAGATCATCTATTTTCTAAAACACTCCAAATGTTAATGGGAAAAGGAAAATGTTAGAACACAGAAATTATTCTAAGACTATAGAATAAATGAAAGGCCTGCCTCTGCTTTTCCCTGTCTGTATTTGCACAGTATCATGCTCTCAGACCAGAACTCATATGTTGAGAACCAAGAGGCTATGCAGGAGTTTTCAGCATCCTTGCTGTTGTCGGGTGGTGCAAACTACAGGATTTGTGCACCCTTTGTCCATGCTTTTGCCCCATGCATTGGAGAGATACCAGCACCACACAACCCTGCCTAACTCTTCGTTTCACTCCTCTTGTGTAGACCCTGAAACTATTTTCTTTTTCTAGTTAGCATGGGAAGGAGCATAATAGGCTGTAGCAGCCAGCGTGGAGTTCTGCAAAGGAGTGATGTTGCAGTCCTTCTTTGTTCCTCCTTTTCTCAGCAAACGTATTTAAAACAAGTAAGATGCAAAGTTTTCTCTACATGCCAAATTCTGTTTAACTTCCAACCAATATAAGGGCAGTTAGCTGATTTCTATCTTCTTCATGTGATAAAATCTGAGAACTGAGATCAAAAGAGGTACATTAGTATGAATAAATTCGTGTTAGACCAGTTTTAGCAATAATCTACTTCCACACTGAGTATGTCCCAGAGCGCTGTTTGAAAATTGCATTAGTCTCATGGTTTTAAATATCCATTTTTACTTTAATCCTTTTATGTATATTTTACTAATTTAGTTATCATGGACAGGTGATTGTTTACTGATTTTTAGGCCCTTTACAATGCAAGATGACATTGAAAAGAAGAAATCTTCCTCCCTGTTGAATGTCTAAAAAGACATACATTGAAACAGTTTCTCATTAATAAAATAATTTTCCAGTCATTATTGAATCATTCAAACTTGCAAATATGTTCTAGTCAGCATAGCAAAACCATTAATTCTAGTCAGAAAATCCTATTAAAAACTAGCAAATTGTAGCTGATGTAAAATTAATATCACTGTACATTATATCCCCTAATCAGAAAGTCCAGTGAAATATGGGGTAAGATTTTTCTTGGTCAAACTGTGACTTCAATATATTTATAAAAGGGGCAGGGGTTAGTTCTAACTGTATTTTACCAAAATTCTGAGATCCCTAGCTATTTATTTCTAATCTTATTTTAAAATATCTCATCTGTTCTATACTGCATATAGTTAACCCATGATCACCCTGCTAAAACCTTCACTTGAATGTGTGACAAGCCATGAGGGTAATCATTAGGACTTTTATACTATACTGAATTACTGCTGCATTTGGCCATAAAATTAAGACAAACCTATATTAGTGTTTTTAAGACTGTCAAAATTCAGAAGTAGGATTTACATTTTAATTTTACAAACCGTCATGTGATATATATTCTCTCTCCATTTCTCTTTTCACCTAGTCCCATATTTTTCTCCTCAAAAGACCTTTCATTTTCCTCAGAAGTTCTTTCCTTCTGTGTGTGGTCCAGTCTTCTAAAGCAAGAAGCGCTGAATAAAAGCTTGCATGATCACATAGATTATAAGGGGATTGACACAAGAAAACCTGAGTGGTGCTTTCTATTGATGACTGTCTATAAGTGAAAGTCATGTATAGCACTATATAAATCTCAGACTGAGAACAAAGACAATAAAGTCCTTAAAGGCAGCCATTCAGGATCATGACTGAGCTTGACTGACCCAAAGATTTAAGTGCACTTAAATTAGCATATCAATTCAGATCACAAGTATGTTTTTATGCCCAATTACTGTACCTTAGTTTACTTTGCAAGGTGGCCTTGGACCATATCTACAGAAATCAGAATAATGCAACTAAACTGAAGAGGCAATGTGGGAACATAACTATTGCTCCAGCCAGAAATGAACAGTCTATGCAAAGAAATTGTCCCAAAGCAAATATCTAAAATGTGGTGTGGATTTCGGCTTTAAAAATATCAAGATTTCAGATTTTGGTTACGAAAATCTATCCATTAATTTTTAACCTCTCATTTCACTTGTACTTTTTATTTAAATCCTTGGTATTTTGATAAATTGAAGAAAAAACATTAATGTTCCAAACAAAGAGACATTAGTGAAAGAAATGGTAAATTGATCAGCAAATGCCAGTCCTAAGCTGCTCTTGTAACACTGTTTCATCACATTAAAAAAAAAAAAAAAAAGTTATAATTTTTAGAAAGCAAATAAAAAGATCAGTTCAATCCATTTTCTGGTCATTTCTGATCTGATGCATTCTAATGTTTTGTGCCCAGTTTAATTTTAAAAGTCTTGACATAGGAGAGTATTACTGCTTAGTATTTCAGCTTTTTTTTTTTTTTTATCAGTTATTTCCTTTTCTTCTTATTATTCTGCCTTTTGTATTCTCTTCACACATCGAATAATTCTTCTCAGTCCAAAAGGATGATCCCCTTTTGATATTTGTAGATAGTTATCTTCTACTTCTTCCTTTAATACATTGCCATAAATCAAGCTTCTGTAATCTATATTTTTTTCTATGCAAACTCACAGCTCTGAATGTAGCATTGCTTATGTGATCTCATCCATTGCATTAAGCACATAGAGCAGTGATTTATTAGAATAGGGAAGCCAAGTAAATTCCCTGTCTAGACTAATGTAATTGTTCCCTTGTTCCAAATGTTCAATGATTTCATGGTTAGTCATTCTATCTCTTTTCTCTACAAATGTATGTATATACCCACAAATACATCAGCCTCACACAACATATATTTAACTTAATGGAAATATTTTCTTGACTCAGTATGACCAAATCTTTAAATCCTGATTCATTCAAGAAATACAAATATGCTACATGTGCATGCCTTTCCCTATATATATATCTTATATTTAGACTGAATGCCTAAATATGAGATAAAATAACCACAATCCTAAAGGAAACTAAAACATATTCAAGAGCTATGTTAAACCAATTTCAGCAACTCAGCATGGCTAAAGGCAAAACATAAGATACTGAAAACAAGATGATAGTATCTGATCTTTATAGTTATACAGCTTTGCTATTAAGACCAGTTTCCAAAGACTAGGTGATAAATTCCTTATACACTGACACTAGTGAGACCAAATTGTCTTAAAATAAGTGCTCTGTGCCTAATGCATCCACTTTTCTGTGTAGCTACACAACCTGCACCTCCAGATAAAGTAGGCTTTGGTGAAGCTTATGATGCAAAATATACTAAGCAAATTTTATGATGATCAATAAAACACAGTTTCTGAAAGTTTCTGACATTTCTGTGTATTTCTTGGTGTTCAGAGACAGTTTGGCCTAGCTCGATGATGCTGAAAACACAGAGCTATAGCTACTGTAGCTATAGTATTTGATTTACTAGTGTAGATAAATCACATAAATACTGGTTATCCTTTTCGATGTGTTGTAAAACTATGTCTGCTTTCACAAAAAGCACAGCTTATAATGTCCAGAGCTCCTTCAGCTCATCAAAAATAAATTTAAATTGGGAATACAAAACAAACAAACAAACAAACAAACAAATAAACCCAGGAGGCTCCAACTTCTCATCAGACCTACAAGCATCAAAGGATGATCCGAGATTACGGTAGATAGAAGATGAATTCAGATATAACTAAATTTTCTCTAACTATATCAGATTTTTACCTTGGGAGAAACATCTGAATGTCATCTAGTCCAACCTTCTGCTTAACACAGGTCTAATATCCAAGGTACAGTTGATTGCAGAGGACCCTGAAAAGACCCATGCTAAAAAACTCCCAGAATGGAAGCTCTACAGCCTCTATGGCTGTGCTTAGTCATCCTCACTGCAAATTTTCTTTGCTGCACATGTGTTTTTTACTTTCACCATGCAAATCTAGAAGCAGTATGGCTCTGTCTGTCTCTTGCAATTACATCTGCCAAACAAATCCAGTACCCTTAATCTGTTTTTTACATCATATGCTCCAGCCTCCTGACTATTTTACCTTCGCTGCGCTGGACTCTCTTCAGTTTATCAATACCTCTTTTGGCCCAAAAAATCCATTTTTCATTTGCAAATGCAAGTTACATTGTTGGGATATGGCCTCATGAGTGCTGAATAGAGAACAGTCTCTTCCCTCAACCTGCCAACCCAACCATTGGAAATGAAGTCCAGCACAGAGCTTAGGAATGGCTTCTTTGAAGATTTACTCCATAATCTTCCCAGGAATGGAGGTTCACCTTACAGGCCTGTAATTCCTGGATTCCTCCTTTTTGCCTTTTTATTTTTTTTATTTTTTATTTTTTTTTTCATATTTGGGACTAATATTTGCCTTGCTAAAATGATGCTTTAATTCAGTCATCTTTTCAGCTTCTGTGCTTCTCTAAAGCCTTTTGACAATGACCCTGTGATTCTGACTTTACAGTAATAATGCTTACAATTAGGATATGTTTCCAGGTATCTTTTTTATCTGTGCTAAATCATAAATTTCTATAAATATTCTAACTAGGTTCTAACTAGGTTCTAAAATGTAAAAAACTAACAAAAATAATGCAAAATTTTCTACTTAGCAATGTCATAGGTGAATGGAATACTGATTAAAATGATGATACATAGGCATACATACTTTCAAGTATTAGAGGTATTTATTTTACAGGAGTATTTTCATTTACAATAATCAAAAATGCAAAATTAAGTATTTCAGACAACCGTTAAAATGATCCTATAACAAAATATTTATTATTCAGATTTTCCACAACATCAGCTTATGTATTACACAATATTACACAGATAGAGATTGTAACCCTTCTTAATTTTATGCATTTCAAGAATTCTTACCAGTAACAGTAAGGTTGCTTATATGTGTGAAGTTAGCAACAGATTTTTGCTCGTCAAAGACTCAGAACAAAAGGATACTAAATGAGGAGTGACTCTAACATCCTTTCCTGTCATTCTCAGCTTTGTCTTTTAACACAGTCCATGTCTGTTGAATAAGCAGTAGTCCTAGCTGCACAAGCAGAATTTACACTCAGTGTAGCCAAATTTTTCTGCACACTGCTGTAAACTGAGTCAGTAATGCCCTGAAGTAAATTCATCACGTAAACTCTCAGCTGAGCAGCATTACAGTTTCATCAGAGTTTTGAATTTTATTGCTTTCATCAAACAAATACACATTTGAAAGATACCCCAGCAATGGCCTACTATCTCTGTTCAACTTTAGCTTAGGTACTGCACATACATCTGTTCCAATTACAGCAGTTTAGGTGGACTATTTATGCAGGCTTTTTCACTTTATACAGAAGTCAGGTAATCAACGGAAGCAACTACAGTGGGTTTGTTCAGTTTTCTAGCTGTACATTAACCTTCCCATACCAAATGCCCAAACCTGTGATGCATCACAGTAGCAAATAAGATAAATAAGAAGGTATCATCTAGAATCCCTTCAGTCTTGCAGAGAATACAGGTTCATTAATAAGAGTACACAGAGCAAAGCAAATGCCAATATCTTCAAAGCTTGACAATGCTTAGAGTTACCACTGTGGCTTCTGTAAAATACTTTTCAGACACACAATAAATACAGTATATGATAATTAGGGTTGAAAAGAAAAGGTGAATTTTTAAATGTGTTTTATTTTCCTCCCATTTATGCTTCAGCCTACCAGAAAATTGAAAACTCTATCTTTGGCACTGCTGTGGCAGACTTCCAATTTTATTTTAATGAAGAATGAATTACTTTTGACAGAGTTCTGGTTTCCAAGTATCCTGAAAAGGGGAAAAAATAATGATGGAAGAAAGAGCAGTGAAGCATACAAATATTGCTCAAAAGTAATATTGAAAAGTGTTCTATGGGACACTTTCTATGGGATAGAAGACATGGGTATTTTACAGTACAAAAGTACTTCACTCACATTTTCCTAAATGTCATATTTGAAAATTCATCATTTTCTTTTCAAATAGCAGTATCAAAAGAAATAGTAAATGAATGTCAGCAGTTTTGAAACTTAAAAAAAAAAAAAAAAATGAAAGGAAGCTGGAGTTATAAATGGTTTCAACTTATTCTTGAGGATAGATTGTTACTAAAAGCTATTATATCCCATCATAAGGGCATTTTACACTCCCCCAAAATTTCAAACCTCTCTTTAAAGGGAAAACTCATACTGAAAGCCCAACATATAGATATAGACAATTAACTTAAACTGTCATGGGTACTGTGGTTTTCAAGTATAACCTTACATGATCTTTATATTATTAGATGATCTTTATATTATATTTATTTATAATTTCCATAATGCCATGTATGCCTGTGGTAAATTATGAGAAAAATTACAGTGACATTTGTTTTCAGGGAACACTGCAACTCTGACTAAAGCAAGGACAACACAGGTGCCTGAAGATGAAGGAAGTAGGACAACGGTTACAACAATATCCTTAGGTCACAGATGTGCATGTATAGAAAGTTAAGGTCTCAATATTCTACAAATTACATATTAAAATGTTAACTATGTATGGGTGTTTTTATCTTCAAAATAAGAAACGTATTGAACTGTTGTTTCTACAGAGAATATGTTTATTTTATAATGGTAAATTAGCAAGACTCATTAATAAAGTGCAGGGAGAAAACTATAATGCTAAAAGCTTGGTAAAGAGTCCTTTATAAATATTGGAATTTGTAGATTTTATGTCTCAGAATATAATTTGCTCATCCATGTTCATCTAGAACTACATAAATCTTTAAAAAAAAAAAAAAAAAAAAAAAAAAAAAAAAAAAAGCCCAGAATGAAATAAAAGCTTATAGAGATTATATTATCCCTGGACCTTAAACTTCTCTTATCTTCATTTAACTAGGAACTGACCTGATAATAATGCAGCACATTCATAAAGTTTAGCTTTCATAATGACCACTTCAATATCAAACTGTCGAGGAAGGAGTGGCACAAACCCAAATCTCTTTTGCTGTTTGTTTTTGTTTGTTTGTTTGTTTTGCCAAATTTTCAATGGATGAGACTGACTATTTGGGAAGGAAATGTCAGGTTGCTCCCTAGTCATTCAGGAAATGTGCTTATATAGCTCATTTATAAAGTAGTTGTCACCAGAAACATTACTACTTACTTATGATATGGTCTTTTTCCTATCCAAGTCCATCTTAAATAGGACATATTCATTACATTCAACAATTAACTACAGGTGATTTCTAATGTACTTCTCTACAGTTCCAGCATGAGTTTGTTCCCTGTGTACCAAGTTAATATGGAAAGTTGTAAAGTATGCAAAGAGATCATATATAGAAAGGAAGGTCTGTAAAAATAAATGTTACCTTTGCATTCATGTGCTTTGTTATCCTCCATGATTTCTTTGATCTATTCTAATAAATTATCATTTTCCTTATGGAGATTTATGGATCTGTGGTATGTGATAGTTCAAAAACTTTTTGCATGTCACCTCAGATCACAAGTAAATAATAATTAAGCATCAAGAAGTTAATTCATCTCCTCTGACGTCAAATGAAAAAAAAATCCTGTGATTTCAATAGAATAAAATCAAAATCTGTCTTGAGCAAGGCTCGAGTAATCATTTTATGACAATTGTTGCACAATGAATTCTAGATTCAGAGCCATTTATAAAATCTGATACCACTTATTTCTAATTCAGGTTTGTTCCCATTCTTTAAATTATTAACAGATCAAACCCTAACACTACAGTCTCATTAATCCTACTTTTACAGTCGCTGAAGAGCACAAAGATGTGTCCTGTCCTTAAGCACTCTGACCCTTAATCTCTGGATTAGAATCATAACATATGATTGCTTTAATCATGGATTCATTTTCTATTATGTTTGGTATGGTTCAATATAAACAAAATCTGGTTAAATATCAAGATTCAAGGATATTTTCATTATTCACCAGTCTCCTGGCAAAACAAGATATCTCTCACTGCTTCAAAATGCATATAATAAATTACATAGGCTTAAATATTTCTGAGCATATTCACACAAACACATATCTACAAGCAGAAAATGAAAAAGATAAAATATTGCAGGCTTTGGCCTCTACAAGCTTAGCAGGATTCCAACAAGGTAGTTCAGGTTATACATGTAGACATTTGTTTTTTCAGAAGTTCAGAAGGAACCTGTAATTTTCAAAATAATAATTTGCTTTTATTTTATTCTGTTGAAATGTCTAATTTTGATTAGACTAAGAAAACAGGAACATTACTGAAGTGTGATTGCAACATTTGAATCTGCCCATACTACAGAAAAGAGTAAGAGCCATAGAGAGGTTAACAGGAAGAGCAATTATGACACTGATTGTCATCATTTACAACCCTTTTCAAATTACTTGACAGATTGTCACAGAAAAAAATATGCAGATTTATTAATATTTATGCAAATTACTTTAAGACTTAAATAAGACTACAGATCTCCTACCCTTGGATACTTATAGTGAAAAGCAAAGGATATGCATTTCACTTAAACATATTTGAATTAATCATGTTAAAAATAAAATAATCTTATTTCTAAAATTGGATTGATTGGAAGATGTTCCTGACTCATGCAAACCGAGCAATTAATCTCATAAAGTATTATGCAGACTGAGAGAGAGTTCACTTTGGATGTGATCATGGACACATTATGACTTAAGATCAGGAACTGTTCAGAATGCAGAAAAATGAAGTAGTTAATGAAGGGAAATTGGAGAAGGATGTTATGCTGCACTTTTCGAATGTATTAAGTCTTCTGATTGCTTGTAAATTTTGATTTAAAGTGCTTTATGTAATCATGTAAATACTCAGCAGGCTTTACCCAAAGGCAAGTTACTTCTTCAGCTGCTTTGAAGATTCATAGAGGAAGATATATTAGACTGCATTTGAGATTTGACCAGCTTTTTTGCAGCTGAAAAGTCTGTTCACTGACAACATTTTCCTCTGAAAGCATAAAGAAAAACATAAAAAATATTGATTTATAAATTTTCTAATTGTATTCAAAAAGAAAAAGAGAAAATTTTGCCCAATGCACCAATGAATAACATCCACAGACGCATTTTCTGGCAGCAGAAGCTGGAAAAACTTAACTCTAATTTCACTGTTTAACAGAAACATGCTCACTCTATTGTAAGTGAAGATATTTAATAGCTTCAAAGAGAACCTTACGAGTAAGTGAGTAGGAGAATCTTGTGAGTAGTCACAATAAAGCTAAACGACGCAAGGCTTGTTTACACAGGTAAGATGTGAAAAGTAGTCTGAACAAAGATATCTGCTCTCTTTGTAGTCTTATATTAAGATAGACCACCAAGTAAAGAAAGTTTACACAGGTCTTCAGAGAATATCTGAGGTTTCTCTATCCTTTGTCCCTTTGTGTGCCCATAAAGAGAAGGTGATGTCACTTTACCTCTAACCATCCTGTGGTCAGGGCTCCTTTAGGAACAGGTCCAGTTTACTTTTCAATCATTTAAAAGACATGTTTAGTGTAAGGGTCTCTCTCCCACCACCCAAAAGAATTATCTTTTGTTGAATTCTTTCAGTAGAGCCATGGGCCATCAGGGCAAAGTTGTAATGAAATATTTAATAATTCAAAGTACACAGAGAAACCATCAAGGACAATAACAGACTGTTGAGCGCTCTCTTTTTTCTCTTTTTATTATATGAAACAGGTGCAACAGAAAAAAAATGAAGTGAACATTATCAGCTTATAACTTCATAAACCAAAAATATAAAAGATCATAATCTGCGGAAGAATTATCTTTGCTTTTCATTTTAAATTTATTTTCAAACCTTTGCTTGTCATTATTACAGGAAAAGCACATTTGAAGAGTAGAGTCAATTAGCTTTTATTTTGATTTCTCTGTCATCACTTATTACTCATTATGGGTATACTTAGAAGTTTCAGCTATATTTTGAATCCTAATTTCTCACTATCAAAAAGCTGAATATCAAAAAGGTAGTCAGAAAAGTCTACTTCTTGAGGAGCCTAGAATCTTTAATGTGGTAAAGGCTTAGAATTCCTGACAGTCCAAGGTACTAAGATAGATAAGGAATCTGTAACTAGGGGAATTAATAGGAAAAAGAGGATAAAGATCTTCAAAAAAAGATTTCAATAGAACGGATAGGTATCTCAGGAAGAATTTACATATCAGCAAAAAGATTGACTAGCAAGGAAAACTATATTTTAGGAATCACAAAATAGACTATCCAGAAAGTGAGTCAGACCTGGGAAAGGATTTTAGAATGAACATAAGGTTCTTCAGGTATACAAAAACAAAAGCAAAATGGGGAAGTCACTATAGTCACTAGTTGGAAATCTCTGCGTAAAGATTAAGCATAAACATAATATGCCCCCCAAACTAAATTAATACTTCAAGATTTCCACAGTGAAGGAGGTGTTGAACACAGGGATAAAGAGACTAGAGGAATGATGGTAAGATAACATAATCCACTACAATGAAAGTGGAAGGAAAATCCAAACAGCTTAATTACCTCAAAATGATTGGGACCAATGATCTCCCCCATAAATTATTCCATATCTGACTCACGGAAGCATTGTAAACATTCATACAAAGATAGCAATCAGAAGATTTTTTGTTTTTTAAATCTAGTGACTTGTAACTGTAATACATAAAAAAAAAAAAAAAAAAAGCAGAATTGGAATTCATAAGCAAGAGACTTGATCTAGATAGAGTTGGAACAAATGAGAGTTAAGCATAAAAGAGTCTGGCAAAGATAACATAGCAAATTTATTTCCTAAATAAGAGGAGGGCAAGAAATCCCATCTAGCTGGATTTCAGTATGTCTTTTGTACAGTGTTACATGGGAAACACAAAGAAAGCTGGAAAAGAATGTTATATAGATGAATAAATAACTAATAAAAGACTGGTAACAAACACTAATCTTGAGAGGTAAAATACTCTGTGCCAGAAGGAAAATTTGAGCAGAGTATTATTTTAAATACTGGGACTTATCAAATAGACTATATGTTCACCATAGTTGTTCTTCAAATAAAAGCAGCTTGGATAGCATCACCTGTTGAGAAGGGTCTTTGTGCATATCAAATAGAAAAAAATGAAGAAAAAACTACCTCACTGAACAAAATAATAGCAACTATGGGATGAGATTCAAAAGAAAAATTCAGACAGGTTTACATGGATCTTCAGAGGATAGGGAAGCTTTATCCTGAAAGGAAAGGAAAGCCTAAACAAGAATTTTTGACACCATAAAAAGAAACATGAGGAGATATTACAATTATCCATAAATACATGAGGGTGGAAAATACAAATATCAGTCAGTGCTGGAATGAGAGCAAATTTAGGAGCATGATTAAATTTAGGAAAGGAAAAGATTTCTTGCAACTGCAACAGCAGTGAACTTTCAGTCAGAGGAGAAGGGGGAAAAGACATAATTGCTCTAAAATGAAGTTTACAGCATAGTACCAAGGGATGATGCAAGAGGTCTCTTTTAGTTTAATGCTATATAGTTAAGAACAAATCCTGCCTTGTAAGGAATTAAGGTTATTCACCCAGACTCATAAAGCCAGGGAAACTGCAAAGATGGGACACTATTTTTTAGTTGCTAATATGTTTTACTACATTAGTATTCTCCCTTTCCCTTCACCAACGCTCTCCAAAAATTTTAAATCTCTTTAGTATTGGCATCTCAGCTGCTCAGTCAGCTCTACCCAGCAGTACCCAGCAGAGTTACATGTTTCCCAGTTATTTTGAAATGCTCAGCTAGTTGCACATTGTCTTGATAGTACCTTTTTTTTTTTTTTAACCTTTCTCCATTCTTTTGTAGAGACAGCTAATCTGTTCTTTTCTCCTATTTTGTCCAGTTTAATTGCCATCTTTTGTCACAAAGAGGCCCCTGACTTCTTCCTTCTCTGTTACTATACCCATCAACTGGAAAAGTGGAGCTATTGGAGTGCTGGAGCTGCAGCGAAACACCTCCCCCACATGGCACCATGTGGTACAAAATTTGGCACATAAATCACGAAAAAAATGCAGTTTTGAGCTCATTATTAAGAACAGTAAGGCTTCTTAAATGTTTTGGGAAAAAAAAAATGACTTTCATAATATCTTTTAGCTTTTCTTAGGAAGTTTTTCTGAAAATCCTTTTTCCGTTAAACCTGCTACCCCCACCACCCTGCCGTTTTGTGGCCAACCAGGTACTGTAGTCTTTTGGCTACAGGTCACTCTTTATGGACAAAGGTACTATGAGGTACTTATGAAAGCTGAGATTTCTTGGAATTCTAAAGAAATTTGGAAAGTTTTACACTGTGGAGGGCAGGTAGCTTACCCCATGCACGAAGACACATTTCTGGCTAAGGATGTGTTCTTTCTTTAACACAGCAGCAAGCAATCAGATCAAAGAAAACCTGAAGTAAAAGGCAGGAGGTTCACAGGGCACCAAGGAAGTTTTTTTGTACCTCAAAGACTGTTCTTCATCCAGTGCAGACAAAACAGCAAAGTGAAAAAGTGTCTTGACCTGCCTATGGAATATACTTGTTTACTTATGCATTTATTTATTTCAATAAAACTAGGCTTCTTTACATAACGATGTGCCTCCAGGGCCTAAGACATAAAGAGGGCTGTCAAATGACAAAAGACTCATGACAAAATTCTGGCATCATTGTGCTTTGGTCTTTTCTATTTTCCATTTTTAGCACACTATATAGTAACTCACTGCAAAAGTATGTAAAGTACTACTTCTAAGGGAAAATATAAAGATATAGCCTGCGATTACTGATGTATAGCCTAAGAAAAAATTATCTATGAAAATCCAAAACAACAGTGATAATTAAATATTATTTGTTTTTCTAAAAGGTGCTAATTGCTAACTTTAAAAATGGAAGAAACAGAAATTTCACTTGCTTTCATGGTTCCTGTTTCAGAAACACATCCATGGGTATATTCTATTTGAATAGCAGGAGGGAGGGTTTATTTTAAATTACCCATTTGGAAATATCTACAACTATTTTGTAAAAAAGCATTGAATGGAAAATAATGATGAAAATTGGAAACCCTCGGTGGACCGCCAAGATCAGATGCCCATGTTAAAATCATAATATTAGAGGAATCCACAGTGCTGAATAACCCTGCCAAAAAAAAAAAAAAAAAAAAAAAAAAAAAAAAAAAAAAAAAAAAAAAAAGCTTTACCTCACTTTGATATCAGAGGGCTCTAAAAGTAACCCATTATCATGCAGAATCAGGCTCTGGATTCATCAGTTTTGGGAAATTTAATGGCTACATTATACACATTATACATGTTTGATAACACTGTGGTTCACATCCAGCAAATGCCAGTTATATGAATAGCAATAGAAATCTTTCTAAAAGATTCTGGATATGCAAACACTGAAAAGCAAACATCTGCTGGGTGCCATTTCTCTTTAAAGCTGGCAGCATTATGCATTTTGAGGAAGGTTATTTTTCCCGATAGTTTCATCCTGACCAAATGGTGGTGGCAAACAAACACAGACCCAATAACATCAGAAGGAAAGGCTGGTGATCATTTTAATTTTTTCTTCCCCAAGGAGCAGAGACCAAATGGGGAAATGACCAAAAAAATGAAAACCGTATTTATCATTGCCAGTACTGGACAAGAGATTACCTTGTGTTTCATAGCAGACATTATTAACTCATGGGTAAGGAACAATATTAAGTGCAATAGAGGCTGATTGGCTTTAATGCCTTGGCAAATATGTGATCTGTTCTCTGTGCATCAGTCACACACTCCAGCAGTCGCTGGTAATAAGAATATAGTGAACTAGTCTTACGATAATGAGAATTTGTGTACACCTTCCAAGGGAAAAAAATAAATAGTAAAAACAAAAGGATTAAAAGAAGCTGTAAGTTGTTAGAAGCTAATTAAATTATATTCTCAAACCCCTACATATTGAGGAAGAGACTTTCACTACAGCAAAGCATCACATGAGTTGTTAAGGCAGGCAAAACTATCACTGATTATATGCTGTCTTCTCAGGTCATAGAATGCCACAGTGTTAGCTGTTAGCACAGGACTAGATTGTAATAATCATCAGAAGAAGAAAGGATGCCTATTTTGACACCTAAACGTAAACTGCAATCTTTTGAAAGTGAGGTCTTGACCACAGGTACTGAACACTTCAAAACCTAACCTTGAGTTGTTCTGAAAATCCAATGACTATCACAGGAGAAAGCTGAATCAGAAAAAAAAGGACTGTCCCCACATTTGGCCACATACCATCACTACTATCCATAAACAAATAATGTTTTTCTCTCTGCTCTATTTCACCTGTGACTAATTTATGGAAATGTTTTTCTCATATATATATGTAAACATTTCTGTATCGCTTCTAAAATACAGTATTTCCCAGACAGCATACCACTCAACATCCCTCTTAAAAAACACGTCAGAAACCTGTCACTTAAGGAAGATTTTTTGTTTTTTTTTCCTCCTGATGCCGGCACCAAAGAAGCTGTAATGATTAGCAAGACCTTCTCTGCTTATGGAGTTGTCTTTAAAATTCCTAGTCATCTTTGCTTTTAAAATGGCTTTTTCTCATCTTGGCACATGAAGACCTGGATCATACCCTCATACCCTCTGGCTTTAGTCTCAAAGTTGTGCAACCAGGTAAGCAATTTTCAGGCCATTGGTAGTGTTAACTAGAGAAGCGGAGCAAAACAGTAATGAGCCAAAGAAAGTATTAGACCTAACCAAGGATTTTCCAGCTTTGGACTAGAGACATGCAGGAAACTGTCCTGGGATGCCACCTTCTCACTGGAACCCTACAACACGTACATGCATGCAGAGCCCTCTCTGGAGCATGCAGCCAAAAAGTTACACCAACCAGTTGGGCTGCCGGAGGCCATGGCTAGTCTGTTTGAATTTGCACAGCATGAAATGTCTTTGGAAATACTAGTTTCGAATCACAATAATAGAAACTATGAGAGAAAACTAAACTTCCTAACACTGTATTTCCAGGAATGTCAAAAGAAGTGAGTTACTAAGAAGGGCTATTTCATCACTTGTAGTTTGTCTTCTTGTACATCTGAGGCATAACATCTATGTCTCTGACCAATGTTACTTTTCTATTTATTGATTAAAATTCACTGTACCCTTTTTCTCTTCTGTGGTCTGTGAATTGTTATGAACTGCACACAGAGCTCTTTTTAGTTTAACTCACTTTTATTTCTTTTTAATAACCGGACAGATTTTATTCACTTTAGGAGAAGTTTCTAGAAATAGTGACTCCCTACAGAAAAGGCACACTATCAAAAATCTAATAATCCCCTTCAGTCAGGACCAAGGGAAAGCAGATATAGCCAAAACCTAACCACAAGCCAAAGTCTGTTCTTCATAGTGCCAGCAAAAGACAGTGTCTCAACTGTGTTCAAGGAATTTACAAAGGCATAATTAAAAATGTGATATTAATTTATATACATATCCATATATATTTACAAACACACTACACATCCCAAAGTTCAACTACGATCTTTCAGTATAATGCAAGAAGAGAATATTACCTTACGGGTAATCTTTGAATCACGGACTTGACGGAAGATCCCTTCTCATTTGAAAATATGAAAAAAAAAATAGAACAACAATGCAAACTTACCTAAGACTTCTCTAACTTTCCTCAGAAAGTAGATGCTTTGGAGACAGAGTTTCATGTATTCATTTATGTATGCTTTAAGTTCCTCTGTGTCTTTGGGATACTAAGAAAAACTAAAGATTTTCACCTGTATTTTTATATACCTCTTTCATTTTTCTCTTGAAAGAAAAAAATAGGAAAAAAAGCAATTGTGTCTATGATAATCTTTGAAGCTATTCCTAAAAGTATTTTCTAGTAGCTGGTTTTTGAAATTAAAATCTTGAACTCTGAAACTATCAAATATGCCCTGCAATACTGTGTAGTTCTCAGTGAGCTTGGACAAAATTAACAGTTTAACAAATGTCAGTGCTACATAATTTTAAATTATGTTCGAGTCCTGTAGCATGCAGTGGACCGGAAGATGACATTTTATGATTCTTAGCTTTTATTTTCTCTGTGTCAGGTTACTGAACATTTTTTTTTGTTGTTATTTATCAACTACAAAAATCAATCTCAGGTGCTGTAATGCCATTTTCTTATGAAATTCTTGAGACTAAAGTCATTGCTTTTGATGGTAAGGAAGGTAGTTGGTAGATCAGATCATTGAAGGAACTTCTTATAATCATAGAGGCACTGAAATTTCCTAGGAGAACAAAATTCTTCGAAGATTACTATTTCCACATTACCCTGTTTCTAAGAAGGGAGGGTCTGAACTCTGCTTCTGGAGTCAGAGGGAAGTACTGCTGTCTTTTGTGCTCGTTTAGCAGTGGCCTCTAGGAGAGACAGCAAGCTCCTTCTACTCCCGTAGAAGTCAATGAGGGTAAAGGGGAGTCTTGCACATCCCAGCATCAGGACCTTGCTCAGAACATCAGATGTTAGCAGTTGGGTGAGCGAAAGCACAGAAATGAAATAAAGATGAAGCACTGAACTCAACCATTACTGCTAGCCCCTGTGGCAATGCTTTTAGTGCTACAATCAAACACAAGTAGCAGGAGGCACCTCCACTCTCAAAGCTGAAAATCTGTGGTATCGGTTATCTCCAGGGAAACACAGCATCCGAACTGCAAAGTGGGATAGAAAGATTAAAAGGAAAGCAAAATGCTGTTTCAATACTTTACCACATAGGAATGTTGTCTTAACTGAAAAATGTAACTTGTTTCAAATGCTGTGAGTTAGAGCTGCCTAGATACTGCATGTCCAGACAGAGAGGTTAATTAAACACTTCATCTCTGCGTAAAGCCTGGATAACTTGCTTTACAGATGAAAGATATATATAAAATAAACAAACAAAAATCATACATACTGATGTTACTGATGTTATTTCATTGTTAAGTCAGGTATAGAGAAATATGGGCTCACTGGGTTCACTATTTCTACAAGGGCATTGATTTCAAAGCTAGCCAAGTTCCCCTCCACTCCCTTCTGACCCGAGAGTTTCAGCCTGATATTAGAAAAGAAAAAATTGCTGGAACAATTAATAGTCAGAAGTGTATTTTAGAAAGGTGTCAAATCCAGAGAAATAGTTACTCATAATCTTGACTGCAGTGAGTAGATTTCCAAGATTTTTAGGATCACTTTCAGGTAGACTCCCAAATCTGTGCCTTAATCCATGAACTGAATCCAAGCTCACATGCCCGCAACCCTACTGAGGTCTTGACAAAATGGGATCTTCATCTAGACTGAAGTTCATTATTTGAGATAACTCTACTATATAAAATGTCCATTCCTTCACTTCAGTTCTTAAATTCTTAATGCAGGGGTTGGTGGAAGCTGATCCTTTGTCATATATTTAGCAATATCATTGTGCTGCCCTTTGACAGAACATTGTCTATTCTGGACAAATTTTTGCTTCATTTAACTCAGTGCCTTCACCATAAATAAGATCAAGATTTTATTTTTGATTTTTAACACTTTCTACTTCTACTCAGACTTGAAAACAAATTAAGCAAATTGTCTAATCAGACTGAAAACAAATTGAGCGGGATACTAGATCTGTATTAGAAGTTAGATACTTGGGTCCATTTGAAACTTAAAGCCATAACTCTCTTGGGTACAAAATACTGATTGAAGAAAAAATAGTCTTTCCTACTTGAATTTATTTTTCAATTGTCCAATAAATTTATTTCAGAGACAGATTCTTAAATTTGGCTTTTTGTAAAAAAAGGATAGGAGCAGTTACTAGAGTCTGATAAATTGTTGTATTCTTTTTGAAGACATACACATAGACTTACTGAGTATATATATTGCAACAACACATGCCACAATGCCATTAATCCCTCTAAACAATATGCCATTAATGCCTCTAAAACTGAAAATAACCAGAACAGATATTCTTTATGCATACTTTCATGAATGGAAAAGAATACAGTAAATATTTGTCCTGATTTATTAATCAGATATGTCATTCACATACATGTAGATCAGTTATCTGAACTATGTTAATGATTCTATTTTTACAGGACAGAATATTCTAATATTATACTATACAGTCAATGCTTTCATTGTTAAAAATTCATAAACACAAAACTACAAAGGCTGAAACTAAAACTACCTTTCTCTTGAAAGAGCATATTAAAATTCTCATAGATTTTTTTAGTCAGTTTAGTTGGAAAATTAGCTTCCTACTATTGTTTCTTGATGTTTATCAATGATACCAACTATTTTCAATGTCTGCCTTCTGTATAATTGAGTACTGGATGGGTCATCAAAATTGTACTGCTACTTTAGGCAAAGCGGATACATTATTTATTATTGTTCTAATAGCCCCAGGCTGTAGTTTGACATTTCAAAATGGTTAGCAACTGTAATAATATGGGGTATTTCCATTCATTCCTGCACTGTGAACTGATCTGAAAAATAAATGAACTCATTCACCATGCAGCTGCACAAACATTGCTTAGTGACTAAGGCTTCCTAAAAATATCTTCAGTATTAAATGAAACCTTTCTAGCTGAGGATGAGAATCACAAACCAATACTGTAGGCTGTGCAAGCACATGATATGCCCTACTCCAATATGGGCAAGACTCACTATATTTCATAGGTATGCTGTACATGAACACCCATATGCTCACACACAAAAATAAATATTTAGGGTCTACAAGAGACAATAGATATACACACAGAAAGATAGAAGAGAAAAAAAAAAAAAAAAGAAGATTGAGACAGTGCTAATTAGTAGTGATAGTATTGCAGTGCTGTACTACTAGGGATTCTGATATGATTTTGTCATCTTGATTTTCCTTAGTGGATTAGCAGGAAAATGCCAAAGTTTTATGAATGTTTGAGGAATGAATAACAAGTCAGTTTTACAGTTTCCAGTGATTAAATACAGTAGTGCAATGGAAAAAGTGAGATATCAGAGAGGGAAGCTGAATTCATGTTTGCAAACAAGATGACCCAGAGATTTGTTGCAAAGGGAAAGGAGAGTAAGTACAGAGTCACCTGAAATTGTCAGGCGTGTCCAGAGAAAATGGTAACAAGCCAGGAACAAAAAAAAGTAATTCTGAAACCAAATAAAAGCAAGGAGGGAAACCAGGTGAGGACTTCCAAAAAACCTCAGGCAACCGTGAAAAATGCAGCTCACTTATCCTCGGGAGCTATAACTAGGTTCCCATTACTGTTTTTCCTGAATCAGATATTGCTGTTTTATTTCTGTTGCTATTTTCAAATTTTGAAATTGGATAGATGACTGGATACTTAACTGCAGAGATAAGGGGCAGTTAGCAAATCCAGTGCACTATGTCCACCATCGATATACAGTAGATTTAACTTCAAACTCACAGCGAGCCCAACGCACATGTCATTCAAGAACTACTGAGTGCCTTTGCAGTGGTACAGCAGGTGGGCTCACCGATCACGCTGTGTCCAGGGCTTTGATGACTGTTAGGAAATCCTTGTCTCTTCAGTACATTGATTTAATGCTCCCTTTTTCAGGGCTGTCTTCCTGTGAACATCACTTTGTTTTTTTCAACAATTTTTGCAAACTATGCCTCTACTGCAATGAACACAAGTGACTCAAATTAAGACTTTGAAATAAATTTCTTAAACAATTTGACTGGGAACTTACGGAGGCCTGAATTCTTACTTCCTGAGGTGAACTGTACAAATTTTCAGAATAGACTTTTGCACTAATATTTTGGGGCTTTTGAGTAAAATAACACTTATATAAAGCACGGAATGGTATGGTTGAGTCACCTATGTCAATTTAAACAAAGTAAGTTCTTGAACAGATTAGTGACTACAAATTCCAAAATTGAGTGTTGATGACAGAATTTCTCTAGCACACAAATTTACCCAGTGCTTCTCTCTGAAAGAGAGGGGATAGCCTGATGCTGGATGTTTCAAAGAACTACACTCAAGCTATTCCCAGCTCTGGTTCTGTAATTCCAATTAGCTGTTTGAATTTGAGAAAGTTAATTTTTTTGGCAATCAAGAGAAAGTGATCACCTACTATTCAGGAAATCCTTACAAAAGTGAGGCAAAAAAGTTACTAATAACCTATTGAAGCATTTTTATCTATGGACAGTAAGTCCACCATTTCAACCCTAACTCCTGCCATAGTTATTCTTAATAGGCTATTCTGAAAAACAGATAAATAGCAAAACAAAATTGAGTTTAGAGCAGGTATACATGGAATGTTTGGTTGATTTTTTTTTTCTTCTAGAATCTCAGACATTGTATTTCAAAGCAGCACTTTATGCTGCATTAATAGAGTTTTATGCCACATTAACACCATTTTACAGTAAAATAGAAAACAAATGGGTACAAACAGACATAATAAGGAAATTTTTTTTTTTCCTGGTTGATTCCTGCACTGTACAGGGAATGTACAATGGCAATGTCCTTTAAACTGTCTGCTACTTCCCTTTGAAATGAGCATTCAGAGGATGATATTTTTACATAATTGAAAATAGGCAGCATGGGGGGGGGTTCCTCATTTTAAGATTTATAAATTGTTTGGTTTTATTTTAAATACTAAGTATGATATATCAGACAATTTATAAATGCTAGCAATTCTATTACAGGATAGGATTCAAGGAAGAAGAAAGAAAAGAATAGATAATCATTTACAGTCTCAACACGTGGAATTCACAAAGGAAGGAAAGGATTACTGTCTAGTGATTAAACCAAACGAGGTTTCCTGATTTGCTCTGATGTTGCTGTTGACCTTTTACTCAGCATTGGCGTGGACTCAGCTAGAATCATGTGCATCTGTGGAGGGTTTTTTTTTTTTTTTTTTTTCCCCAAGAAAGTATGAATTTAAAGGAGAAATCTCTAGAGTAAGAGCAAAAAATGAAGATGTGAACAAACGAGGATTGTTTAGAGTTGGGAACAGAAAGCAAGGGCAAATGAAAAGTCCTTAAATACAAGAGAAAATAAAAGAATCATTAGTTCATTATGCTTACATAAATAGGACAATAACAAAATAGTTAACATCATATGAAAGAAATTTAGATCAGACATTCAGAAAAAAACTAACATCAAAATAATTAACATATTGAATAGTTCTCCTTTAAAAGAATGAATAGCTCCATTTCCGGATCTTTAAGAACAAGTCGAAAATGAAAAATGTCGGGAATAAGTGTAATTGCACCTTTATGATTAATTTCATCCCCACACAGTAAACTGAACCGAGTACTGAACTTCCATTGTTTTCTTCCTGCTAGTCTTCTTTCAGCTCAACTAGACCCCTGTGCAGCTATACAAAAGCTTATGCCAGGCAAAGGGAGAAGGTAGCATAGGCACAGGAGCAAACGGTTGGAAGCAGGAAAAGAATGTGATTGTCTCTTTTGGCACAGACACTTGGCTTATAAAGAGGCAAGATATTTATAGAACTAGGCCTATTACTTCCTATGTTGTACCACTATCTATTTTGAGAAGAATCTTTTTGTTCTAAGTTTGCGTAATGTAATGAGATGGCCCTGAACTTCATCTGAAATTTTTAGGTACAATTACAATCCGAGGAACAAAAGTACATGCCACATTAGAAAACCTGAACCTCTAAAAATCCCAATATGACAACTGGTGACAGATTAGGGGCTTTTTGTTTGATTGTTGATTTTTTGTTTTGTTTTGTTTTAAATCCTCACAGTGAGAAAACTCCACTGGTTTCACAGAACGTACAATGATTATTCCTTGTAAGATTCCTAAAGAAGGGAATTTGTCAATAAAAGCAGCAGCACCCAGTATGAACTTAGTGTTCTGACACATAACAGCCATCATCTATCAGAAGTTTTGCAACTCCATCCAGGAAAGCTTGGGCTGTATGAAAATCATCAAATCGCCTTGTCATGAACATTCAATAAGAAGGCTCTGGGCTCCCCAGTACAAGAGGGACAGGGAGCTTCCAGAGAGGGCCCAGTGGAGAGCGACAAAGATGACTGAGGGACTGGAGCATCTGTCTTATGAGGAAAGACTAAGCGAGCTGGGCTTGTTTAGCCTGGAGAAGAGAAGATTGAGAGGGGATCTGATCAATATGTACAAACACCTGAGGGAGGAATGTGGGGAGGACGGGGCCCAACTCTTCTCAGTGGTGGCCAATTGTCACTGGACGAGGGGTAATGGACACAAGTTGAAACACAGGCAGTTCCACATCCATGTGAGGAAGAACTTCTTTCCTGTGAGGGCGCCAGAGCCCTGGCACAGGCTGCCCAGAGAGGCTGTGCAGTCTCCTTCTCTGGGG
>JAYECN010035198.1:0-28900 GCA_035222435.1 Microcambeva ribeirae | reverse complement strand
AGGAGGGGCCTGGATGCCGGCGCCAGGATGCCCGGCAGGGCCTGCGGCAACGGTGGGAGGACGGGGAATTGCAGATTCCGGGAGCCCCGGAACCCTGGGGCTCATGAGCTGGGAAAACTCAGGGAGGGAAAATTTCTCCTGTGGTCGCCAAGGACGGAGGATGGGGGAAGCAGCCGAGTTACGGGATGGGGAAGCAGCTGCGGCGGGGAGGATCGGGGGATGCTGCACCCTCGGTGCGGGGACAGGCTCTGCGGGGCCCCGGCGTCCTGCGATGTGCAGCCCCCGGGGGGACCTGCCAGCCCCAGGGGACCCCGCGCAGCCCCATGGGGACCCCCCGCAGCCCCAGCCAGGATGGTCCCACAGCTCCCCCCGCCAGGACTCTCGTGTTCCCCCACGGGTGCAGCGGCCTCCTGCTCTCAAAGGGACCTTTATTCCCGCACGGAGCCCAGGGCGCCTGTGAGCTCCGAAAGCCAAGGGCGCAGCAGCATCAGAGGGTTCCCGGGCGCCGGCAGCCGGGGTCACATGCGGCACCACGAGCGCGCCGGACAAAGCGGCTCTGTGGGCGCAGGACGGGGACGCCGGGCGGCGCGGGCACCGGCGGCGGCTCCTCGCTCCATCACCCCATTCCCTGCTCCTCCGCGGTGCTGCTGAGCTTTGGAAAGGCGCAGTAACAGTTGCAACGAGCCATAAACGGGTTCTTTGAACTTTCCACGTGCCCAGCAGGCTGTGGCCAAGCTCGCCGGCCCCGCGGCGCCGCAGGGACCGTGGCACGGCACGGCAGCCCTGGGCATGGGATTAGAGAAAGCAAAAATGATGCTCGTCATGGATGTGAGGATCCAACTCGGCTGCTTCTGTGAGTGGGCAGCGAAGGAAAACGGCTTGGCCAAAAAATGGGCTTGGGCTTGCTGTGCTGGGGAGCCTGGAGCTTGCTCGTGCTGGCCTGTGTTTGGCTCCTGCGAGGAGCCAGAACTCACTGCAAAGCCACAAGATCCTCAGAGACAGCGCAGGGCGAAAGTGTCCTCGGGTTGGGACCTCCTGCTCCTGCGTGGGCAGCACTTTGGAAAGTGCTGGGTTCTGCTCCGATCGCAGCAGATCCCAGCACAGGAAGGCAGCGGCCCGGCTGGGCTCGCCGGAGGGAGCGGGAGAGGGGCTCGTTCCTCCCGGCCGCAGGGATCGCGCCCGGCTCCGGGGACGGCTCCGCGGAGGGAGCCGGGCGGGAAGTTTGCAGTTGTCTGCTCAGCCCGGGCCGTTGTGTTTGCAAACGGAGCGGCCCGCGGGCCGGCCAAGCACCTGCTTCTCATATGCTGCGTCCCCGCGGGCGGATGCAACATGCCCCGCGCTTTGAACAAAATTGGTCCCAGAAGAGCGCGGCCCCCGTTCCCGCTGACGTGGGGCCGGCGTCACCAGACAGGGCAGGAGCCATCGGGAGTTCAAAGCCACCCACGGGATCAGTTTACGGGCCACGGGCAGGGGGGCCGCGGAGCCACCCCAGGAATCGCCCTGTGGCTCCTGCACCTGCCCCTCACGGAGATGGAGATGGAGACGGGCCCTGGGAAACTGCCCCGAAAGAGTTAAAAGCACAATATTGCCCCCCCAAAAAAAATTAGAGGAGAAAAAAGAGCCCTGAACCACATGCGACCCAACCTCCCCAGCGGCTCATCTGAGTTTAATAACCGAGGGGGAAATCTCCCCAAAAGCTCTCCGAGAAATTAAAGTAAACAGCGCTGACTCGGCCGTGGTGCCGGCAGGGCCGGGCGCGGGGGCAGCGCGGGGGCCTCGGCAGCAGCGGCCTCGTCCCGCGCTGCGGCGCCCTGGGGGAAAAGCCCCTGCGGGAGGGGAGCAGGGAGGCGAGGGCAGGCGCTGCGGGGCGAGCGGCGCCCGGTCCTGCGCCCGGGCCCGCAGCTCCCGCACCGCATCCTGCAGAGCAAACTGCCCGCCGGTGGGGGCGAGGGCCGCGGCGCACGCGCTGCCTCTGATGAAAAATGCCAGGAATCCGCAGCCGGCTCGGACTGCAGGGACGCCAGGAATTCCCCGCCGGGCTCGGGGCCGCCACGGGGGCGGAGGAGGACGGGGCCCCGTGTCCGTCTCCGTCCCTTGCGCGGGACGGCCGGGAAGCAGCTCCCGGCGCTGGCAGGGACCCCCCTTCCTGCAGTGACTTATCCAGGGAGACGAGCCGCCTTCATCTCGCTCCCAGCCACTCTTTGCTTTCATAACTCACAAAAAGGGGATTTATCTCGGCTCAAGGAGACACTCGCTGCCAAGAGAGCAAAGCTGGTGTCCTTTAGACGCTTCCTCTGCGCTTTATCTGCTGCTTAGCTACAAAAGGGGAATATTGATACCGGCTCCACCCCTTCCATTAGACCAGGACCCAAAAATCACCATTTCCTCTTGGCCTGTGAATCACTAATAAAATCCACACAGCAAGGTCTGATTAGGAAATTGTTTGGGAAATTGAAAGGAACTGGGAGGAGCCGCGCGCGCCCGCTCGGCTCCGCAGGGAGCGGCCCGGCCTCGGCGGGCAGGAGGAAGGTAAATGCACACAAAGATGCTCCAGCTGCTCCTCGGGGAGCGCCCGGCCCTGCTCCGCGCCCGGCGCCGTTGGGGCGTCCGTGTCCTCAACGCGCAGGTGGCTCCGCAGCTGCGCTCCAGATCCCTCCTTCGCTTGGAGCAGGAACCACGCGGTGGTAAAAACCACCTGCAACCGCCGAGCCATGGCCAGGCTGCCCCATCTTGCACCCAGGGCCTTTTCCGGGAGCCTTTGTGGGCTCCCGCCATCCAAACCATGGAGTCACTGCTGCTCTGCCTGCGGCTTCCGACCTGCGCGCGCAGGAGGTCTCATCGGGCAGCGAACTGCAGCACAGCGCTTGGAAACGCCACTTCGCCCTGGAAAACAAGCCTTCCTCAATGCCTGCCCTAAGGGCTTTAATCCACACCGGTACCGCTGACCGGCTTGGGCTGAGCTGCACTGCTCCGATTAACAACCGCAATGCTCCCCGGCCGGCAAGGCCTGCGCGCGCTGCCAGGCAGCGCAATGACACGTTCCGGCTGCAGGCAGGACTTCCCGAGCTGGGAGCTGCTCCACAGAGAGCTTTGAACGGGCCCAAATTAAAAATCAGTCGCTGTTCTGGGTTTTCTTTCACAGTTTCCCCTTCACCTATAACAAGTCAAAACATCTACTGAAATTCAAGCAGAGCAAAATGGACTGAGAAAATCAAAATTTCCAGGGCGAAATGGAACAACGAGGCACATTGCAGCCAGGCGGGAGAGCAGCGGCAAGGGATTGTGTGTCCCGGAGAAACGCTGGGAGGGTCCTGGAAGACCCTGGGATCCGCGGGACAAGGGCAGCCCTCAGCGCTGTGTCCATGGCCTTTTAGCAATTACAGCGGCATTCCTAGATAAACTCCCGCTTCCTGGCGGGTGCGTTTCCACTAACTTGTTTGGGTCCCCGGAAAGCGGATCCCAGCAAGAGCCCAGCAGAGCCTCGGCTCCCCCAGCGGGAACCGCGCAGCAAGGGCTCCCTGCACGCCGGAAATTCCCTGTGCTCCAGAGCTGATGATCCCGGCGCAGGAACCAGCAATATCCTTTCATTTAACACTAATTTGAACAATGCGCGCAGGCCGGGAGCGCCGTGGGAGCCTCTGGAAAGGCCAGGCCAGAGCCCAACGGGAGGGAGAAGCAGCTCCCGTGCGGCGGGAGCGTCTGCGGCGCCCGGCGGGAAAGGCACCGCTGCTCCCGAACCCAAGCGCCAGCCCCGCCGTTGCCATCGCCGTACGGCCCGAGGGCACAGCGCCCCACTTCTAAAATTAGTTCTATCCCAAAGCTTACAGCAGCCATGAGAGGAAGCCGGTGTGTGTAACTGATAAGTGTAAAAGCAGCTGGATTCCTGTTTTCCAGGAGAGCCGCGGCGCGAGGAGGCAGCGCGGGCAGCGGGAGAGCAGACCAGGCTCCGGGCAGCGCGTCCTGAGCACCGGGACCCGTGCGGGCTGCGACTGCTGCTTATTCTTGGCGAATATTGTCAGGGACAGAATGAACACCCGGCATTTGCCAGCATCCAGCCACGGCTTTGCCTTTGCACGAGCCTCCTGGCGTGTCTGGTGAGAGCCGAAAAGCAGCAAAGGCCCCAAGGGGACCTTGGCTCGAGCGCATCCTGTGGGTGACCCAAGATGGGCCAGCCCCAGGGACACGGAATGAGCCCATTCCCACTGCTGCCAGCAGCCAGGGAATCTCCATTGCAGGTCCTTCCTGGGCCAGCCCCGACCTCCTTCTCGGAGGAGATGGGAGATGGAGGGAATCCCTGATTTATTTACTTTAATTGCGATGAATATTCACTGGCCGGCAGGGGAGAGGCGGCCCGCTCCCCCATGGCGGGATAGCAGTAGGAACGGGGTAACTGATTCCTGGGAAATTGCTCTTGGTGGCGAGGGCAGCGCGCGCTGCCGCTCCACAAATGAACTTAGCCCATGCCACTCGAGCAGTCGCGCTAAAGGGACAGAACTTTACCCGGCGCTTCGCACCAGGCTGGCGCTAATGGGGGCCGAGGGGGCTCCGGCTGCGCCGGCACCGCGGGATTTTCCGCCTCCGCGGGACACAAAGCGCGGCGGCAGCGCGGCGGCAGCGCGGCCGGCGGCCCGGCCCCCCCACGGCAGCTGGCTTGGTGGGACGTAATCCGGGCGCCGGGCTCCGCGCGGCCCCGCCGGCCTCCCCTTTTCTATAGCCGCTATTGACTGCCTAAATAGTTCTTTGGTGATTACAATGTAAATATAGCTTTTCATGGAGTAAAGGCCTTTCATGGCATCCCCACACACTTAACCACTTAACCCCGGCGACAAAAAGAGCAGTGAATTAGCTGTTTAGAGGCTGCTCGTGCAGAAAAGCGGGCGCTGAATAGGATTTGGGGATCTCTGTGTATCAATTGCTATGCTCCAGAGCGTCTCCATGGGGGCCCCGGCGTTCGAGCATGTGCCAGCGGGGCCGCGCGGGGACCGAGGCCGCCTCCCAAAAGACGGGAAAAAAGCAGCTGCTTCTCTTTAATGCAGCCATGATTTATTCATGGTGCTCGCGGAGGGGCCGGGGCGCACGGGAAGGGCCGGGGCTGCCGAGCGGCACCGAGGGCAGCGCGGGCACCGCCCGGAGCCCTTGTGGAGCTTTCCCAAGGCACCGGCCAGTCGGGAGCCTCCGGAGCAGCCTCCAGAGCAACCCGTGGGGCTCCCGGCTGGGCACATCCTGGTGGCATCGCAGCCCGGCCTGAGCGCAGCCCCTCGGCATGGTGCAGCCGGGGAATTGCATCCCAGGACACGGGGAAAGGGCAGAGCCGAGGCTGCTGTTCCTGGCACGGGAAACGCAGCCGAGGCGCTCCCACCTGCTCCAACCCCACGTGGCTCCTGGGAAGCAGATTCCTGGGATTGCCCCGTCCTCACCAGGGCCTGTGGCTCCGTCCCCGGGCGCAAGCACAGAGCCTGGCATCCCCCTCGGATGCAGCCCTGCTTCCCACGCTGCTCAGTCCTCGCGTGCCCACGCCAAGGTGCCCTGCAGCACCGGGATGTGCCCGGGCCCACGCGGCTGCTGCTGGCTCGGGTTGAGGCCCTCACGTTTCTCTGGTGCCTGGGGGTGATCGCTCGCTATCCAATGCTTCCCGTAAGGGTGGATGAGCATCCTGCATCCCACATCCCACATGAGGCCGTGGGGCTGGTGCCCTCAGGAGACGAGGGCTGTGCTGCACTGCAGGATTTAAGCGCGACCCTGGCTGGGCCGGGATGGCCACATCGGTTCCTTCCTCCGCTCATGCAGCCTGGGAAAAGAGAGGCTGCAAGGGGGGTTTCATTGAAGGCTCTGGCAGCTTACGTGGAGCAGATAAAGTCAGGCTGCAGCCCTATTTTTAGGCTCATGCAGATGGAAGGATAAAAGAAGCGGGGGAGGAAGGGTACGAATGGAAGTGAAAGACAAGCAAACGCCAAGCAGATGTTGGGAGCGGCGCTTTCCCCTCGTGGGACACGGGTGACAATTCCCTGGCCTGGCAGCCGGGGACTCCCGCAGGCTCCGCACTGCCCGGGCACCACCAGGTGTCTTTCAGCCCACACCTGACCCGTGCTTGAGGGCGTTCCCAGCAGATCCAAGGATCTTAACATTTCATACAGGAAGAAGCTCTGGGAATTCAGAGGTTGCTGCAAGGACGACCAGGCAATGCAAAGGGGGTCCACGAAATCTGGCATGGATCTTGCTCTCGAGCCCTGCTTTGAATTAGACAGACCCTGAGGGCAAAGGGGCAGATCTGCAGGGATACAGCGAGTGCCGTGGGGGCCAGGCCCGCGCCCAGCTCGCAGCAGCCCCCACCGGGCGAGCCCGGGGCTCGCGGCATGGCCTTGCCTGCACGTCTGACCATTTCTCAAGGTCTGGCGGGGCTGGGGTCAGCGCCGGCATCACACGCAGTCCCCAGGGTTTGTTTTGGCATCTCCGGCTTCCGCTGCAGCCAGAGACCGGGGCCGCGTGGCTTTGTTCACAGGCAAGAGCCCAAACAGCGCATGGAAAAGCCCCGAGCGCCAGCGGAAGGGCAGCCCAGCCGCCCCAGACTTCAAAGGGGACGGGGCCCTCGGCACAGGCTGCCGAGTACCTAACGCAGCCCCGCAGCCCTGCTGCGGCCCTCTGCAGCTGTGCGGGGGCTCTGCCAGGCGTGCTCCCCCCTCCGCTCTTTCCCTCCTGTCTTCCTCCCTGCTCTCCAGCAGAAGGGGAGCAGCGTGGCCGGGGGCGCCGCGGGCGCGCAGGGCCCCACGCCGCCCCTCGCAGGGTGCACGTGCTTGGCGGAGCAGGGGCTGCTGCAACTCGAGCCCAGGGGCCCGCGAGAGCAGCCCTGCCGGGAGGGCTGCCCAGGGCCCAGGGCGGCATAGGGAGCACGTCGGGCCTGAGGGCCTGGCACGTTCATGGTCTTCTTTGCGGTATCTGACTCTGTCTAGTGAGTGCCGTGGGTTGGGGCGGCTGCTCCGAGCCTGGGGAAGGAGCCCGCATTGCCCAGGCACCCCTGCCCACGCGCCACGGACCTCGCTAGCTGGGGAGCCGACCTCTCCCTTGCCCTGGCGCACGCGTGGGCTCTTAGGGCTCCCAGGAGGCCGAAGGAGGGGGGAGTCAGGTGCCGGGGCTGCCGTTGCACCCCGGCCTGGGCAGGAGACTCCCCAGAGCCGCAGCCCGAGGCGCCTGCGCGGGCCGGGCGGCGGGTGCTGGTCATGGGGCTGGGGGGGCGGCCACACAGCCGCCCCGGGCAGGGCCCCGGCACTGCCCTCACCCCCCCTCCCTCCCCATAACGCGAGTGAGAGGCTACCAGGGAATCATAAACCTCGCAGGGGTGCAATTTGTGCCTTCTGCGCTTAGGTACGAGGGGAAAATGGGGAAAGCTGTTGTTTCCCCTGCCCTGGGGATCACCCTCAGCCAGCGAGGGTTCTGCTCTTGCCCCTAAGTGGAAGTGGCTGCAAGGGCAGGAGCACGACGACGGGAGCGAGCAGGGGCTGGCTGCACGGGAGGAGCATTCACCATTTAACGGTGCAGCTGAGTTAAGGTTATTGCAGAAGCTGCTGCCGCCTTGTCTCATTTATCTCTGCCCTCACCAGCTGCTGCACCCCGCGGTGCCGGGGCCAGAGCTGGGCCCCACGGGGATGGCCAGGACCTTCAACTGCTGCAGGCGGCAGCGGTGCCAGGCCCGAGCCCCTGCCACGGGCACGGGGCAGTGCAGGAGAGCGCCAGGGCCGCGGGGCTCTGCACCCCCTCCAAAATGCTCGGCTCTGGCAGAAGGCCCCGGCCATGGTTGACACGGAGGCAACTACCTCCGTGGGATGGCAAGGAGAAGGAAGGAAGGAAGGAAAAAATGTTTTTCTAATCTAGTATTTAATTATGAAAGGCTGGGGGGTTTTTAAAGCCCCCCTTTAAACAGGCTTAATGTAAAATAGAAATGTGGAAATACCACCTATTAATATCCTGAGCAAATGGGAATGTGGCGTTAGCACCGCGGCCCTTAATTACGCATCCTTCGCAGAAATGAGTCTCCCTTTCCCTGTGGCCAGGGGAAATCAGGCAATGCAGGAAGGTGCTGGCACACACTGGCCTCGCTGTCCTGCAGCCAGGACCTCATGGCTGGGACTCCCATCCTGTCCCAGGCCTAGGGCTGGCCAGAGCAGGCAGTGCCAGCCAAGCCAGGAGGCTGCAGCGCTGGGAGACAGAGCGGTGCAGTCAGGCGGCCGTGAGCACTGCGAGGGCACGAGCTGCCCACAGCAGGGGCACAGGAGACTCGCTGCAGGATGACGCGGTGAGGCAAAACATGGAGTCCCAGGGAGCAAAGGGAGGAAGCCGGGCACCAGGAAAGAGCTCCTTTCCAGAGCCCGGGGCATTTACCTGTCGTCTCGAGGATCTCCCAGCCCTCCTTGTAAATCAGAGGCCGGGATGGCCCACGGCAGTGCAGCACCATCCGGCTCCCCGGGCTAGCAGGCTGCTCTGCGGCACCAGGATGCACATGGAGCAGGGCACGACTCGTCCTCTGAAGGCAGCCAGCCCTTCTAATGCTGATCCTTCAGCACCACGTGCACGAGCATCATGAAATATTGAAAAATCAATGGGACCCTGTAAGGGAAGCAGCACAGAGCATGTTGCATAAATACAGCCTTAAGGAGCAGAGAAAAAAATATACTAGTTAAAAATAAAACGAATCCCTTGCAAAGCTGCAGGATTTGCTTTTCACCCCCTCCTTTGCACTGCAATCTTTCATATTATTTTCTTTAATTAGAGCTAGCTTAGATCGTTGCAGTTTGGAGAAGCATAGCTGGAGTTTGCAATAAATTGGGCTTCTGGGTGATACAGGAGAAAATAATAAACCCCAAGGACTAAACATCTGTCCACAAAGAGCACATGTAATGTTTTAATTAATATTAATGACTAATAGTTAATAAAGAATGAAACTTTTGCTTCACAGGTCATCTAATAAGCCCAGCCCTGCTGCAAGTTTCAGAGAGCATTATTTTGCTCAATTTAACTGTAGCCATTTTCCCTCACCCCCTATTCCTTCAGCTTTATCTCTTTCATGTTTTCTTTTCTGATAATAAAGAACCTGAAGGAAGGGAGACAGATGCTGATAATGTCACCAGCTCAGCTCCAGAAACAAACACATGCTAAAGACATATTTCATGGGTCCAAAAATATGCCCCATTCATCACTCCCAGAGAAAGGATGCACCAGCTAATGAGAGGGCTGAAAGCCAGAGAGGCTAAATAATTGTGACATGGCTGTTTTAGAAGATACTGTCCCCAATCGCACTTGCCTGGATGCCCTGGGGGTCTTCTTGTCCTTTAACCCTCATCTTGGGGCTGGGACAACTGATTAAAGATCCAGGACAGATGAGGTTCAGAAGCGCATGTGATAAACACACACAAAACATACAGCACCCTCCTTTTCATGTGTCCACTCTGACATAATTTTTCACATGTTGGAAATACAGATGATTTTAGCCTGGGTCCATCTGGTTCCCCAAATAACCTGTCTGTTTGATAAATAACATAAATTAAATTAGACAAGACAAACAAATAGTTTTTTTTCTCTCCCCCTTTCAGTCTCCTGGCAAAATGGGAAAAAAAAAAAAAAAGGAAAAGAAAACATAATTCAGTGGCTGCCTTGAACCCCTGAGGAGCCGTGTGGTTGAGAAAGCTATGATTATAAACGTGTCTGCAATGTTAACCTTTAACATCGACCAAAGACCATCCCTTCTCTTTGCTTATGAGTTCTTTTTAGATTTCTCCCCTACAACTTACGTTCCTAAGAGCTGATTCCGCCAGCAAGGGAATAGTCTGTGCTTAATAGCAGGCCTTGCATTAAGGCTCCCGTGGTGCAGTCTCCAAGCAGACCCAGAAAGCATCAGTCCCTGTCCCTTCCGAAGGGGGGGGAAACTGAAGCACGGGGACATGCGGCATTTAGGCTACTACAGCTGCAGAACTAGGATTGAAACACTGGATTGAAACGTTGGCTTTAAGTCCTGGGCTCGCTTCTCATGTGAAGCTAGGAGTGAACATCCCAAGGAGGGACTTGGAGCTCTACCCACCAGGCGTTTGATGAGCAGGGAGAAGCACCCAGCGGGGTGGAAGGAGCTCTCCTGCGAGGGGCAGCTCTGCCCAGCAGAGCCCATTCCTGGCAAAGGCTGCAATGCACCATTGCCCCCGCCCTGGGGCTGCGAGCAGCATCCTCATTCCCACTCCTTCACCCCTCTCTCTGTAACTATTAGTCAATCTTTCCTTGCTTGGCCGGATTGGCCAGCCCGAGACAACTCCTAGCACTTGCTGCAGCAGAAGGGAGAGAGATTTTTCTCCCTTTTAGCACAGCTGGTTCATCTCAGCACCGGGAGGGGGGACCTGAATCAATACTTGAGAATGAGAAGTCAAAGCGGAGTTAATGTGCTAGACGGAGGCGGCACGGAGCCCGGACCATGCACGGTGGCACGCGGAGGAGGGTGAGAGCAGGTTCCCGAGACGGAGGGGAGCATGGAGAAGGACCAGGGCCAAAACTACAACTCCTTTGTCCCTGCTGGCACCATGGCAGCCGGCACAAGAAGCAGCAGTATCTCAGAGGATGGCATAACCCCTCCTGAAAATGAGATTTCAGGTTCTGTAAGAGACCCAAAGTGCTGCATGGAATATACTTCTCTGTGCAAGGTGTGATGTGTAATGGAGTGGCTGAACAGTAGGATTTTGGAGGCTCTGAGCTCCAGGAAGATATTCTGTTCTGGTTTGTTTTAAGTAGGGGTGGGTGGTTAAGTGGAGTAATAATATCCAGAAATCTTCCCATTCTCTCTTATTTCAAATTCCAAGCTCTTCAGGCCTGATGCTATTTTTCTGCTTACGGCAATTCGCTCTGGAACAAGCGAACCATCTTTTTCCTGTGCAGAAGCTCCATTCTGTGGGAAGGCAGAACAAATGCCACCTTTGTATCGGGCTACCACATCCTGCACCCAGGCCACTAAGCCCACTAGGGCACAGACAGACCTCTACAGCTATTCTCTGTGGGACACCTCTGAAAGCCACTACCTTTGCATGCAAAAAATACGTGTCTAATTGAAGAAGAGGCTAGTCTGCGTCTAATCCTTTGCAATTCTGCAGAGCATAGAAAACTATACGATCTCACTGAGTCAGAGGGAATTTCAAGCTTTATATGTCCTTGCCCTTTTCCTAAGGGAAGGACATTCTAATACTGCTCTCTAGCGGCAGGAGTTCACAGCAAAATTGAGATGCTAAATTTCGCAGCTTTTGAATTTTTTTCTTGTAAATCTGTGCTGAATTAGTATAATTTACAAGTCAGTACAAGCATTTGTTTAGATACAGAATTAACTGGATATTCAGTAATTTACTTTCAATTAAGTTGCCCTTTAAGAGACTGCTGATAAAAGACCTTTCCTCCTTCACTCACTTCCCTAAAAAAAACCCCAAAACAACAAGGAAACAATTTTGCAAATGCCCTAAATCCAGATATGCTAATTATTAGAATTACTAGAAGGAATTAAGAATAGGCTTGGATTGCCCAAGCGCTGTGTTTTGTAAATACTTACAGGGTTGAATGCCACGTCACAGCTGCTGGGTACTGCGTCTGCTTGTGCGTGGTGGGTTCTCTCAGCAAGGCGCCTCCGCAGCCCTTCCAGCCCCCTTGGTTTCCCGTTTTCCAAACCATGCTGTCCTATAGCGAGACTTGTGGTCTTGTAAAATCTACTGCACCTCTAAGGGAGAGACATGTTCAAAAATGAAAAGCACAAAATGCCTTTGACAAATTTCATCTGACTGAATTTCTGCTCCACAGAAATACCAATAAAACAGAAGCTTAGAGTGTTTTACATTGAAATAATCAAGACGTTAAGACCTTTCAGCCCTTTCCCTCAAGCTTATTAACTGAGGGATTTCAGATCTCAGGCCACTGTACCAGTATTTACCTGCTCATTACCACGTTCATAGTTCAGTCCAGCAGGACAGTGCTCTCAGCAAGTGCAGTGCTACGGCCACAGCTGGGAATAAACCCAAGAGGCGCTTGTAAATTCAAAGCAGCCCACAAGGCTGGAGCTAGTCTGCGTGCACAACCAGGAGCGGCGGGGCCAAGCTGACCCTATATGCAAAGAAAAATAAGGATTTCCAGCTATTTGAAAAACAATATTCTAAAGGGCTAGACTGAGATGCCACATCTAGGCTACTAGGTCAGATGCAATAAAGAGCAGCAAGCAGATCTCAAGTCAATGCTAAAGGATGTTTTGTCTAGGAACTAGCAAAACCAGAACTAAGGACGCAGTAAAATGAAATAGTCTTAGGGTCAATAATTTTATGCAAATGTAACCCAAGTGGAAGACTTGAGGAATTGAGAATTTACACTCCAATAAGCATGGGGTGGTAGTTTGTGTTGTGCTTTATTCCATTATAGCAGCTGTTCCTACCAAAGGGTTCGGTTGTTGCTACCAAAAAGAAAAAAAAAAAGCCATAGAAAAAAAGATAGATGAACATTTTGAAAAACCACATGTACACAACTTGAATTAAACCCTGTATATTAATTCCAACTGTCCCCAAAATTAAAAACAGGTTTTATTGTACAATTGCACTCCAGTTAGTACCATATTTCTTTATAAACATAATATACAATAAAATATTTTACATGTAGCACACCAGGCGTATGCCTATGATGTTACAAAATTTACACTTCAAGATTCTTCTCTGACAGTGTCAGCAACGTAAGTATTTGAAATAAAATCTTAGGGGATGTTTAGTCCCTACGGAACAGGACACTGTGTTACCATAATGAGGTCTCTACTTTTATACATTCAGTGTATGATCAGAGATGCTGTATATTCTAATTACGTCCTAAGTTTCTTTCACACAATCTGGAGTAGTTGTGAATAATGGTTCCTTATTATCTCATTTCCTCATTCTAGGGAAGGCCTTTCATTTCTAGCTGTGCAGAAATGGATGATTTGTCATGGAGAACTAGAGCTTAAAAGAAAACAAGGGGACAGATAATTTAAGGGTCTTTGGTTGTTCAAAACAACTCTAAAACCAAAAGCAAACAAAAAAAAATCCCTGCACATCTCCTTTTCCTCTCCTAAACCTGCTATTCGCATTCTTCCCTCTATGCACACATTCATACACATGCCTCGATAAACAGTAATAAAAATTTGGAAAGAACCCTATCATACTGCCTCATAAAAGACTGTTTTTTTTTTCTTTTCTTAAACTACGTATTTCCAATGTACACTAGAATGTCTCAAGACACCAAACTAGTAAATGCTTAATGATAGAGAAAATAAGACATTGAAGGGAATATACATACGTCCTGCTGTATATAGCACTACTACTTTTTTATTCAAAAGTGCAGGACTACCTCCTCCATCTGTGCTTTAAACTTACTGCAGCATCTCTACATCATATCTATCACAGGAATGGTATTTTCAGTAATGAATGGGTATTTTTGCAGCATTTGAGGTTGTGAGGATGGTATACAGTAGTGTAAATTTCCTTAATGCTTGGGCTCAGATCAAGTTAGCATTTCATTCCAATCCAAGCATGGATCCCATGCTCTCCTGTTCGTCATGGAACATTGAGAAAGACTAAAGGGAGTAATCAAGACCGTTGCCTGGAAATTACTGAAACTTGCTAAGTGGAAACAGAAGAAGGAATGTGTAGCAATAGCTTTCCCCCCTGGATGATCGTTGGTAGAGATCTGCAAACAAAATTGCACCTGGCAAAGGGACAGATATAACTTCTGGCCCTAAACAAAACTATTCAGCTCTCCAAGTACTGGAATATGCTCCGACTTTTACTCATTGGTGCTGTGCTGTCAATTCTGGGCCGCTTGGCCAGGGATGTTACTACTGTAGTAGAACTTCTCCTCTTCACCTATAAAGGAGAAGGAGAATGCATTAGTAAATACAAAATCTCCAAACAGTTTAAATTCTGAATTATGAATGTACATTCATTTGATGTGAGAACACATACTTGCACAAGTGAACGTAACTGAAAATATTTAAAACGCCAATGCTGCTAACTGCTTGGCAATGTCTAACATCAATATCCTTAAATAATTTAGTAAGAACTGCATAATCAGCCAGCAGGCTAGAACACAGCAAAATGTTACACAACTGACAATATATGCCCACACAAACCTTTACCTGAAGTTTTGATTTCTCCTTTGCCTCTTCACTCTTGTCCGGAGAAAGTGTGTGAAAGACGAAATTCCTTGAATTTCGAGGAGCATTTGGATTAAGTTCTGACATTGCTGCTAGTTTCTGAAGTACAGCTTTAGGTCTATTCAAAAGAGACCCATTTTTTAGCTGAAGAACAAAGAAATGCTGCATTAGGCTACACAACCAACCATGACAAATCTTTTAGCAGGATACTTTATAGAAAAGACTAACTCCTAGCAACATTTTACCGGCTATTTTATCACTACCATACAAAGCACTGATGGCCAGAATCCAGAATTACCTGACTTAGACACATTCTATACATGCAGCATGGAAATCGCATTCTTCAAAACCATTACCAACCTGGACATCATTGGTAGGTCTGAATGCTTCAAATGGGTTCCTGGGCAACAATTTTGTTTCTTGAACTACTACTACTGGGCTTGCTAACAGAGATAAAGAGGAGAATGTCAGTTTTTGAACTTCATGTGAAAGAACATAATTTTCTATCAAAGTAGATTTTATATCAAACAAAAGAGCTCAGAATTGACAACCAACAATACATATACAGATAAAAACAATCCACATCAAACTATACTACTGACAGATGCTGGAGAGTAGGTAGCAAAAACTGAAAGTTAAGCTGTCTCTCATTTGGTTGCCACTTCAATAAGAAATAAACTCACCTTTCTTCTGTAGGGACTTAGCAGTTACTCTTTTTGCTAGTTTCATAAATTGGCTATCTCCACCAACTTCCTCCTCTTCCTCCTCTTTACTTTTTTCCTTCTGCAGCAGAGAAGGTACTTTGTTAAACTGAAAAAGCTTACAGTAAGAACGAACTTTTCATTCAGTAACTCAAGTACACCAAGCCCTTTCATAACATTCATTTTTATATATAAATACATTCATTTTTATTTTCTATTGAAAAAGTTTATTGCCATTTATTAGATACTTTAACATCCTCATTCTATCTATCAATGAACAAGAACAACACATTCTTCTGATAAAGCTGACCTAATGTTAAACTTCTAAAACATGGAGTTATGTTCTCAGTACAAGAAACCCATTCTAACTTTGATAGTGACTTTAAAAGTATTAAACATATCTTTGCTCATGTTTTCAACACAAATTTATGAACAGTGTTTTTTCCCAGATTTTAACTCGACACACTAAGAATAGCACATCTGATAATGGTATTGAAAAGGGTGAAGCAAGATGCCTTATTGGAATTGAACCAATACCTGCTCACGAAGCCACTGTTCTCGTTCAAATCGCTCTTTCCTCCACTTTGCCTCTGTCTCATCAAGCTCTTCATTTTCATCACCATCATTATCTGAATCTCTCTGAAACAAGTCAATCTGCGAAGCATCATCTAGACAAGAAGAGAAAATAATTATCTTTTCCAAACTATTTTGGAAAACGTATCTCAGAAGGGGATTACGCACAGAACGCTTTCTCTCATTTAGATGGACAACATACAGAAACAGAACATTTAGAAAAATAAGAGACAAAAGACTCACTGGAAATGCACCTACAGAAAGCACTGAGAAGCAAACAATGACAAGATTAGAACCATTTGTCTAGATTTAAACACAGAGAATTACCCTTCTTACTATGCAAAAACACAGTAACACTTATTTCCAAAGGAAACATTCAGTCCCTACTATGCAGGCTTCCACCTTGTGTGCCATGACCCTTTCCAATTCTCTCACCCCCGTTTACTGACTACAGAGCAGAAAGGCACCTATGTTCTTCCATCTGAATCTCCTCATTCTGCCAGGGCCATCGCTGTGCAGGTCCCCATCAAGGAGATACCTCTCTTGGTACAAACGCAGCTGACGCTTGTCATCATCAAGCATTGCCTTCCTAATAAAACAAAGGAAAAAATTGGAGGTTAGCCCAAATTATACCTGAGAACCTCTTTGCACACATAAACGCATATTAATACAGTCACTGACATGTGTAATTTCTGGACTTGATTTTCTAATTCTGCATCAGTAGGGAGTTCCTCATCAATAATGTCTTCTTCATATTCGTTCAGGTCTTCACCATCGTATTCATCCTCACTTCCCACATCACTCCCTGACAGTTCTGCCTCATCTTCCATGAAATCCTGTAGTTTTCTATAAAAGAATGTTAGAAGAGTTTACTTTGACAGACCTGTAATCACTGCACAAAACTTATGAAAGAGATGAGCACATATCATAGAAGAGAAACTATGACTCACCTGCAATATTTGAAAGGACTACCACTAAAGCTCTTGCACACTCACAAGCACAACCTGAGAACGTGCAATAATCTAGATTATTCCCATCCCCCAAATTTATTGCCAGTTGCCTAGCAAGGTGAAGATGACAACTGCCAACTAGACGTCTCACTTACAAGAAAAAGAAAGACCCTAAAAATATGAGGAATGAGAGCAACACTCCCCCACTCCCAAACCAAAAAGCATTGCATTGCTTTCATCCTAGCCTCTTGCTCTCCATTTTAAATGTTACCAGCTCCTCTATAGCCCTCTAGTAACATGGTTAAGCTCATGCAACCCAATAGCACTGAAGTATGAAACCAAAAACCAGAGCAAAAACCGGTCACATAAGCAGCACCTGTGCTTAAGCCACTAAGGCTGGGGTAGGGAGAAGAAGTACAGATTAAAATTCTTTTGCTATTAACATTCTTTTCTTTTCAAGATAAAAGACTTACAGCTTTTTCTTCAAGCCCTGTCTACGTCTCAATAGTTGTTCTTCTTCATCACTAACTTCTGCTTCTTCAGCATCACCATCACTAACTTCTGCTTCTTCAGCATCACCATCACTAACTTCTGCTTCTTCAGCATCACCATCCTCATTTCCTTCATCCTGTTAAAAACAAGAGTTTTCAGAAACATAGGAATTTCTGCAAGCAGATTGCTTTGAAATGTCAGCCTCCTTTGTCCTTCAAACGTGGACTAAAACATAACAGGCTCTGCAAAGGACTTGCAAAGATGTTTCATCCAGCACATTGGAATATTAAGTACACATTTTAAGTGATCAGCACATTTAACGTAGTCGGAATGCTGCAGCAACCACTGTTCCATCAGTTCCTACCTCTTCACTATCAAAGGCATTGTCATCCGTCACAAGCTGAAATTCACCAAGTTCTTGCTCTCCCTCATCTTCTTCCCTATGGGAAAAAATAATGAAAGAAATACCTGCTTTCATTTGAGCACTGACAATAGTTTCGCAAGAATTCAGAGCAAGACCACAACTGTCACGTCAGTTAGTCTCTGGTAGCTACCTAATGCTCTGAAAAGCTACGGTCTCCCAGCAGCAGCACTTTTATAGCTTTAATGCTCATGGGGATTTTAAGAATCTATGTTTCAAAGTCCTTAAGTCCTGCCTTGCAGAAACCATGGCACAAATACAAATTTCTGCATTTACTGCTCTCTACAGTCCCTCTTGGATTCCTTTAATATCCCCCATTTGTTAAGCCTTTCTATTCCTTTGTCAAACCTCCTTATGCCTTTGCAGTTTCACCAGTGGAGACTAACCTGTCTGTTGGGAAGGAGCCCGAGCAAAGCGCTAGAGCTTCTGTCATTGGATCTTCTACGTCACTGTCTTTTCCAGCCTTAGAAGATGCTGAAGATGCCCATGTTGGAGAACCTGCTACAAAAAAGGAATGAGGGCAACTTTTCAGACAGGGATGTTTGAGTTCCTAGAACATCTGAAAGCATCTTAGAAATGACAGGTTAATATGCACCTATGAAGGTGACAAGTTGTTAAAATCTCTCAGAACTCTCAGAAGTTCCAAATTCTGCACTAGTACCCAGAACTAAAAGTATATGTTAGTGTAAAGCTTAAAGGTCAGGTGATCAGCAAAGTTAGGAAAAGAATTTCAGGACGTACTCTGAGATACAAATTTTCCTGAACAAAGATTGAGCAGTTCTTCCACGTTCTCCTTTTTGTTGCTGTCTGCATCTGGCACGTGTTCAGTTTGACTGCTAAACTGACCGGAACACAAATCCAGTAATTCATCCATGTTGGCATCCATTGCATTCTCATCCATACTAGCCAGAGTCAGCTGATGTTTTGACGACTGATATTTATTCCTATGTTGTCCAACATTCAAGAACCTGGACAAAAAGTTTTTGATTAGAAAAACCTATACAAGAATATTTTTTGACCACTAGCAGAGCTTTTCTCCAGAAAACTTCCCATGATATGATTATTGTACAAGCAACATTATGGGGTTCCACACTCGGTTCTCATTTCAGATTCACTTTTTTCTTTTTGAATAACGGCCACTGATATGTTTATTTAAGTAACACATCTTGAAAATGTTACCAAAGCACAAGAGAACATCAGCTTTTTACTCTACGACTGCTCTACATAACCTAGAAGAATTCCTCTAAATCTCAAGCGCTAATCTAAATGTCCTATTTCAGTTAAAGGACATAAAATGCCATCCTTTACACCTGTAACTTACCCATCTGCATCAAGCAGCTGGCTCTGAGTGTCATCTTCCAGAGAAAATTGAAACTGTGACTCTCCAGGTCCTGGGAATAAACTCTTGGGCTCAGGAGAGGCATTATACAGGTCCTGGGAATCTTCTATGGGAAGCGAGGGTTCAGACATCTTTCCTGAGCTCTGTACAAGGAAATGTAAAAACACACAAATTATTTGCTTTGCAACTCTAGAAATGAAAAGTAAGAATTAGATAAAACATTTCAGCTATTGTGTAGCCCATGTTTGTATACTTAAAAAAAAAAAAAAAAATTACACAACAGACTTTAGAACATACATGTCAAAATTAAATATACCTATTCATTATCCTTTGTGTTAGCATATGGCATTAGTAGGACTGAGAATCTTACCTTGGAAGCAGAGCTGATGAAGCTTGTTTTGAAAAAACCTGGGGAGGGTGATCTGAAACCTCCTGCTGTAGATAAAACATTCCCTCCACGTGACATCTGTTTGTTGCAGGGCTGATATGATGGAATCATGGAGCCGATCAGCTCAAAGCTGCTGTTATGGCTATTATCTTTTGCTGGTGTTGGCAGAGAAAATGAATCATCATCTTCTGAAAAGAAAACAAATATTTTAATACAATGTTTAATAGAAAGATTTCCCAGTTTCTAAGCAAACCATAAATGAATTAAATTCTTCCTGTAATATATGCAGGCAGGATGAGAAACAGCTATTTGCTGTTTCTTCATGACATCTTCTGATATTGCTTCCCCTGGTCTCCTTTCTAGACAAAATGAATGAACTCCTTTCAAAGTTATATTCTGCTCATCTACTGTGCAGGGTGTCTACATCTTATCAAAATGCAGTGCCAAAACTGAAGGCAACATTTCTACTGAGACCTCTAGCACCATATCAGAGTTTTCTAATTTGAAATTCATACTAACGCAGCTCCAAATATCTGCCTTTTTGCAGAAGTGTCATATTCCTTACGCAATTTCGCCCGTGGTCCAGTAAAACGCTCAGATACTCTTCTGCAATCTCAATTAGAAACTTCTATATGTGCCCCTTTAGAAACAAATAATAGCTGTGAGAGTAGATCTACTTTACCCAACTTGGTAGGTCCTTTGTCTGCAGTTTCTTCTATTTCAAGTTTCTCATCAGGAAGAGAATACCTGCAATTTATTAAATAAAACATATTTCCTAATATATACAAGACAAAGTTCTATTGCTTAATCAAACCTAACAGCAAAAACACACAGTAACACACAAAATTGCACAAAGTAAACAGCAAATTCTGATGATAATAGCAAAAGTCATTTGGTTTTCTAGCAAAATACATATGAATGCACATGTAAATATTGGAACTGGATAGAAAAAATGCATATAAAGCATTCTGAAAAAAAATATGCTTATAGTAAAGCATGTTAATACTTGCACTAAATCCAAACTATCTACCATGTATATTAGATTTAAAATTGCTTAACCACTGTTTCTAAGGGTGGATTCATTTACCCCATTTTGGAGGAGCTGTCTTTAAATAGCATTAGTGTAGACTCTGTTGAAGGTAGCTTGGGAACAGAATCACAGTGCAGAGTTTTATCCACCTTTTCTCCATCAATTGATTCTTTATCAGTTTCTTTATTGTCATCCTCAATATGTTTCTCTTCTAAATCTTCATTATCTTCCTCTGCCTCTCCAAGGAGAAATTCTGCAGTCTTTAAAAAAATAAAAATCAATCAGTTACATAGTGTTCACTGCTTTGATCTGTCTCCTTCCATGCATACTTTTACAAGAAAAGTTTAACACATGGAAACAAAATCCCAATCGTTCTAATCATAACAATTCTTCACACTCTTTAGAGCTATTCAGCAATTCCCCCAACATCAATAGTTTATAAATCCTAATTTAATTATAAAGGATCAGTAAAACTGAGGAGTTGACCAAGTTATGCAAAAATGCTGCCAATAAACCTCATGATTGCCTTCTTCTTCCTCTTCCTCAGATTCATCTGTCATCTCTTCCTCCTCCTCCTCTTCTTCCTCCAACATGTCTTCATTATCTAGTTTAAACAGGGCTTGCCGCTTTTGGCGTTCCTCAATCCTGCGGAGTTTCATGGCCTCTTGGAGTTTAGCCTTCAATACTTGCAGCTTTTCACCTAAAAAGAGGCGAACAGGCATTAGATGTACTACAATGAATCCTTAAGCTTTATTGCCTTCAAACATCCAATCTAATAAAACTATGAGCACAAAAAAAGGAATTAAAAAATAGTTTATTTTTAAATATCTTTTTATGAATTGATCTGGCAGCTTGAAGGACCAGAGCACCTAATTTCAGTGGGTTCCCTTTAGAGAGGCAACACAATCAAGATTCCTCATTATCCATAAATGCCACTGGCACAGTCCTCTGAACGAGCAAGGTCTGTCTTTTGGGAACAACAGCTTCCAATTGCCTTGGGCAGATGTGCTATAGCACATGAGATAATTAAGAGCAGCTAAAAATAATACATGCCTATAGTATCAGCTAAATAATCTGTTTCTTTTAACCTAACAGTCACGTTCCACATGTGTTGTGTTTGCAAATATGTATAAATTTCTATTAAGAAGGAATATAAGAGTTATTTTCAGAGGGTTGATGGAAGAGAACCTATTTGTAAATGTTTTTATAAAATATTAGGACAGACAGAATAGAATTGAGAGAACCAGTTGCAAAAATCTGCCTTAGGGCAACCTGCTCTTCAATGACCAATACTACTTAAGTCTCTCTCTAGAAACAAATACCTAGTAACTCTAGAGATAAAAATTACTTAATCTGTATTTCATGGGGCAGACTGGGGAGTGGGGGAGATGAGGGAAGAGGAACAAAACAAAACAAAAAAAGACAGTGTTTTAAAGTTCAACTGTCATCACTTCTCTTCCCAAACCCACCTGGCTTGGTGTGGACTGTTTCATCTCGGCTTTCTGTAACTAATACTGCTGGAACCACATCTGCTTTTAGTTCCTCTTTTCCTTCAGCTGTAGTCTCCTTACGAATAATGTTCATGTTTACGGTCCGTTCAACTTTAGATTTCGATGTTTGAAAAGTGTGCTTCAAGAAACGTGCCTTCAAGGCTTCCAATTCTTTAAATACACATTAAGTTTCAAAATTAATTTAATAGCATTTACAAGAGCAAAAAAAAAAGCAATACCATGTGCATTAAAGTTGTAACAAGAGTAGGATGAGAATATATCACAGGAATTAATTAAAAATTTTAAACATTTTAGTGTTGTAAAAGAAACACTATTTGCTGAATAATACAACAAGCTACTGCACAGTATTTTACTGTAACTTGAATTTAATTGATATTAGGTAATATGAAATAATCATCAAGTTGGGCAGAGTTGGTTATAACAACAACAATACCTTTATTTGAATCAGATTCATCAAGGTTTATGAAGGATTCATTGTCAGTGCAGATCCTTGGCTTGATGGACAGGTCTATCCCCAGTTCTCGAAGTTTATCCAGCTTGGACTTCCTCACTTTTTCAGGCTCTGCCACCAATCTAGGTGCCACTTGCTGATCATGTTCTTCACAGGCTGCTTCTGGTCCTACTTTGCCTCTTTGCTCAAGGGCATTTTCTCCAACTGCCAGAGGAACTTTGTTACTCTTTTGTTCACTGCAGTCAGTGCTTAGGACAGTAGAACATTGCTCTTCTGAATTATTAGCAGCTGTTACAGTCCTAACTGCATCAGTACCATCATCATCCTGACTGAGCTTCTCAGCACAATCTTCTGTTAAGTTCTCCCTCTCGTCAGCAGGAAGTTTGTCCATGGTGGTATTAACATCTCTGCCCAGGTTTGTTTTTGCTTCACTAGCTGCTGGTTGATCACCTCCTACCTGCCCATCTTTGTGGTCCAAGCTCGTGCTCTTTGTACCCGCCGTTTCTTCATCTAGGGAGGCCTGATACTTTGTGGACCTAATAAAAGCAGAAGAAAATACAGCCTTTGTTAGCATGGCTACTGTCAAAAGGGAGAAGAGGTCTAGACAAAACAAACAATAAAACAAACAAAAACAGATGGAAAGAAACCACTTTCTAAAAAAAAAAAAAAATAAAAAAAAATAAAAAAACAAACAAAAAAAAAGAGAAAGGCTCAAGTCCTTACTTCAGCAATAACATGGCATTTCCTTGGCACACTGGTCGAGGTCTACGCTTGAAGAACTCATGAATGCTTTTGGTTTCAGGCACATGATATGGGAGAGACAGAGATGACTCTACCAGAGAAAGGAGGTGAAAGAAAAAAAGTAATCAATGGCATTATACTATACATTGTTTTGGTAACAGTAAAGTTCAAAGGAGCTTGAGAAGTATTTTGCAGCAAAGGTACAAATAGCAAACTTTAACCTGGAATAGAGCAAACACTGGTGTTGGGAAGAGTTCCAGCAGCTACAGTCTTGAAGAACAAATTTGCAACATGCCCCGAATTCATTAGGAAAAGAACTCTGTGTTAGTATTAGAATGGCAGGACTTTATTACATCTAACTTACTAAATATTAACTAACTTTACATCATTAGTTAAAGGCGAATTTATAGGCACAAATGAGATACTATGTTTGCAGCAGGATTTTTTTCCTTAATTACAAGGTTACTTTTAAACAGGTCCTTGAATAAAAAATGGTCTTGCAGCCTTGAGCACTGAATAATTCATGCTAGGTGAAAGCAAGTTCTCACTTCTCAGATATTTTCTTTCAATTTCTCCCTTGAATATCTTAATAGTATCCCTCTACTTAAAGAATTTAATTTTTACCTCGAATGAGTCGCTGGGTCTCACTATGTAGCTGTTTAATAGCTTCTTTACTTAACCTTGCTGCTTTCCGCTCCTTAAGAAAAAAAAAGGCCACTGAAGTCACAGAGCAAAACATGGGTCTACACCTGCACTTTCTAAATAGTTTCCCCCTGCCCTCTTTCAAACAGAAAGAAGTCAGACTAACACAGTTAATTAAAAAGAACACAGCAAACCAGCCAAAAATAGTCCAGTTCTAAAAGGACAGCACACAGGACAGCAAACAGTCAAGGAGAGTCAATTTAACAAACAGTAAGAGTTATTTTTTTTTTTTTTTAAGAAGGAATGGTTTACCTTCTTTTTCGGTTCTGTTAATATGGGTTCTTCATTCTCATCATCAAACACACCTTTGTAACCTTCACTCTCAGAAAACAGCTCTTTGTTCTACAGGGCATAAGAGGAGATTTATTTATTTCCATAGATACACAGGCTCTACCAAGGGCAAACAAGTCAACATCCCAAAATCACTGCACTATCGTTACTGCTCATCATAAACATTAAAACAGAAATGCTGCATAATTTTCCTGGTAGATACCCACAATTTTTACTGCAGTGTTGTCTTTCCAGGAAAACATCTGTCTTTCCCCAAGAACAAAAAGCAGATGACTACTTTCTCCTCTTGGTTACAGCAGAAATGCAGCAAACAAACAAAACTAAACAAACAATTGCTACCTACTCAGGTAAAATACTTCCTATCAATAACCTTATATTACTATCCAATGTTACCTTTTTTTTTTTAATTTTGTCTTTCACTGCTGCTCGTATTGCTTCTAGTGACTCCTCATCTTCTGGGAGTGAATCATTTTCCCCTTCCTCTTCTAGGCCATTATCAAAAAGTTCTTTGTCATCAAGAAGACATCCACTGTCATTGAAAGGATACCTCTCACTACCATCTACCTGCTTGTCCTAAGAAAAAAGAATGTGCATAGTTCAGTTCAGAAGTTCCTCTTCAGGCTTTAAAATTGATTAAGACTGCACACAAACACTACAGATCTGCTTCCAGCTCATGATGCAGCCTTGGAACTGCACCGGGGTAAAAAGAAATCTTGATGTCATTTAACTAATGCTGATGAGCTGAATGAGAGGAAACATCTAAAGCATAACACATCGTTTTTAAGATCACAGAATTACCAAACTTACACAGACCCCTATCAGTTTTCCTCTCTTTAACCTTTTCTTTCTCAAGACATCCATTATCATCATCCCTATCTGACTTCACAAGTGTTGGGATCTGTACCTTCTCTATAAACAAAACCAGCACCTTTATATAGCAGAACTATAGATGGACGAGATCTGCTATAGTAATGCAGAAGACAAAAGTTAGCTGAAGCACTGAAACACAACAACCAAATGCAGAAATAGAATGTAACTTAATTAAGGAAACATTTGGGATTTTTCTGTTAAAAATATATACCTCTGCTCTAGGTTTCTTTCCTTTTTTCAGCTGCTTAATGGATTCAGCCCTTCTTTCCTTCTCCTTTCTCCTCCTTGATTTTCCTACAGATTTTTTTGATGTCTCTTCTCCAAGATCATGGGGTTTTTTTCTGTGTTTTTTCACAGATTTTAGGGGTTTCTGCCCTCCTGGCTCATTCTCAGATAATCCAGACTTCTTGCTTTTTTTGAAGTTTTCAATATGCAGGCGGTCACCAGCGTCACTGTCATCACTATCCAGCAGCCCTTGGCGAATTCGATGAGATTTTTTGTTCCCCTGGGCAGCAGTGTTCTCCTTTTCTTCTCCATTTTCCAAGACTCCACTCAGTGTGTCATTCTTTTTAAAAGAGCTGTTCTCTTCTTCACCTTCACTTTCACTGTCTTGAAGCAATCTTTTACTTTTTGCTTTTTTACTTATAAAAATCTCTTCCTCTGAATCTGACAATATATATAAAGACACGCATGTTATAGAGAGGTAAACTCCATTTACAAACAATCACTTAAATACAAACTTACATATAAACCTGTTAAATTTCAGATTTCAACAACTATAGCAAAATAATTTGAATTTGAGTTTTCAGAATCCACTTTCTTTCCATCATACAATATATATTTAACCCAAATTGATGTTATGGATTTTCAGACTTAAATAAATACTAAAGGCTATTCACAAATATTTATTATTTTAGGGACTATGACTAAAAAAAAGCCCACAATAAGTAGATTGTGCAAATCATGGAAGAAAAATAAGCAATTAAGATATTCACATGCTATTTATCTTTTTGAACCTCAAGATTTGTTTGTTTGATGTCTGCAGACCTCTCTCTGTCTACATTCTGAGCAACTAAATGGGTAGTCTGGATTCATATAGGTTAATAGAATTATGTGACTTTCAGAAGACCAAAGATTACATAACTGCAACTTTACAAAAAGTTATTTGCGAAATGAAAAATAAACTACTGAAAACTGTCACCTCCAGGCACAAGTTACACAAACATCACAGACCTCGGTCATCGAGGGCTGCTGTCCCCTTGTGGAGGTGACCAGGAGAGCCTGTTTCGCAGCTGCCCTGGCCACTGTCAGAATCACTATCACGGCAGTTCTGTGAGTTCGATTTCAAATCTTCTAAGTGAGGCTACAAAGCAAAGAAAAATTGTCCTTATTACAGTGTTGCTCATGCAGTAATAACTCAGGGATTTCAACTCCGTTCCAAGACCTTGGTTAACACTTTACCCAGGAATATGCACACGCACAACCGCTGCGCAGACTATTTGTATTTACACGAAGGCAGATTACACAACATGGACCTTTACTGCACTGGGAACGGGAGCCTGCACAGGAAAACCAAAACTCATCGCACTGCAAGTTCCCCCTCGGCGACAGCAATGAAAAGGCTTAGGAGGAACTTGGAAGTTTCCCCTCCGGGGGCAGCACGGAGCGCAGCGCAGGGGGCAGGCACAGACCGCCTCTGGAAACGTACACGGGCCCAGCGCTGAAAGCAGCTGCGTCGGGCGGAGCGGGGAGGGCCCCCCGGGCCCGCACACACGGGCAGGAGGCGCCGCGCTCAGGGCCGGCTCCGCTCCGGGCCGGCTGGGCCTCCCTGTGCCCCGCAGGCCCCGAGATCGGCCGCCACCGAGCGCCCAGGCCCGAGCGCCCCTCCCAGCATGCCCCGCGCCAGGATGGGGACCGGCCTTCCCAGCGTGCCCCGCGCCCGCATCCCTCCCAGCGTGCCCTGCGCGCGCGGCAGGCTCTGCCGCAGGGCGGGATGGGAAGCGTAGTCTGCCCGGGGTGCCGAGGAGGCCAAGGCGCGCGGCCGCCGGCGCCCTCCGGTAACCGAGAAGACGCTGCCGCCTCCCTTGCTGCCTAAGCCCACCAGCCTCCTCACTGCACCCGAAGCGGGCCCAAGCCCGTGAGAAAGCGACAGGCCGCCCATAGCCGGGCGCGCAGAACAGCGGGACCCACCTCAGCAGAAGCTGCTGCTGCCGCCGCCGCTGCCATGGCCCGGACCACTCAACGGCAACGACACCGGTACCGGCGCCCGTACCCCGACGCCTCACAAACCCTCCCGCCGCACAGCCCGGTAGGAAACCGCTTCGGGACTTCGCGCGCTGCCTAAGTCCCACCCCTCTTTTGGCGCCAGCCAATCAGCGCTTAGAGCTATCCCGGCGGCCTCGCCCCCTCTGCGCTTTATTGGCTGATTGCCGAGCTAGTCCCGCCCTCTGCCCGTCTCGCCCAATCGTGGCGCTCCCTTCAAGGCTTCGCACGCGCTATGAGGCCGCCGCTGGGTGGCGCCTTCCCCGGCTCTCAGAGAAAGGAAAGCGAGAAGCGGGGGGGAAAAGTTGCCGTCATGAGGGGTCTGGTGTCGGCCTCGACTCTGCGGGGCACCGAACAGCGGCACTCGGCTGCTGCGATGGTGACCACGTACGTAACGCGTCTCAGACAGTGCTCCCTACGCATACATATGCTGAGTAGCTGTGTGGAAACGTTGCTGGCTATCGCGGAGTTCTTGTTCTGAGACTTGCCATGCTGGTTTTCCCTTAAGTGTTCAGTTAGCATCAGGCAATTATGAGACTCTCCGAGTTCATTTCGTTTTAAAATTTTTTGTTATTGTTCTTGTTTTCGCTTGTAGAGAAGGTCTTGAAAACATAAACCCTGCAGGCTTTAAAAAAATGCAAATAAAATGGTCTCAGCATTCATTATTTATAGAGTATTTTGACTTCTGACCTTGGGAGTCAGTTGGGAATTGTTGACTCAACAGAGCTCAGTGTCATCAAGAGAAAGGCAGGATGCTCAAGGAAGGCATTCGCTAAAACAGCAAAGCTTTTAAAAAGGCAAACTATCAGTGTCCGCTTTATTTAGGGTCTGGATGGCTTCCCAAAATATACTAGAAAACAGAGACAAACAGGGTTAAACTGCAGGTAACAGAACCACAGGGTTATGTTGCCTGTGGCTGCTGCTGCAGCAAGGCTGCCACTTCGAGGGCATCTCCCTGACTGTTAATTAAAATAATAAAATAAAGCCTGCCAAATTCATTGTTTTGAAGCTCACTCCTTTGCCAGAGCTTGCTGAAACATGGGATCTTCTCTTATCCTCTCTCTTGGAGAGGAAGGAGATTGACCTAAAAATGCACAAAAAAAGAAGTGTACAGTGTTAGTCATAACACACACCCAAAGTTTAGTAACCAAACCAGCTGGTTTAATAACCAAACCTGCCAATTCTACCACAGTGACTTTCCAGACAGCTGCTGAGTGAAATCCCGTAATTATTATTGATTTCTGCGTCAACTCTTTGCTGCTGGGCAGACATCAGTCATTAGCCAGCAACCCGCTGCACTTCCCAGTGCATTTTTCACTCACAAACTTTGTTAGCAGAAGCACTGGCCCTGCTTACAGCACGGAGAAGTAAACAGCATCCAAATCTGCAGCTGCCGGCGGTGGCTTTCATACAGGTTGTTATTTTTCAGGTGTTTTAAATGCAGCTAATGCTGCGTAGCTGGTGTAGGAAGTTGCAGTGGGTGTGATTGAGTCAGGCCAGTTCCCCGTTTCGGGGCGCAGCGGAGGAAGCAGCAGCGGCTGTGGCCGCGGGGCTGAGGCGGCGCTTTGCAGTGGAAAAAACGCAGCGTTTGAGAGAGGTGGCGTCACGGTTTCCGAGTTTTATGTGGTTGGGAAGATAATTATTAAGCCTGTGAAATTCCAGAGGGGAGGAGAGGAAGAAAGGGCAGTTCTCTAAATAAAAGTTCTCTAAACGCAGCTGCCCCCCCCGTGCAGCCCGTAGGGGAGTTCGACCGCCAGAAACCCGCGAGCTTAGGCGGGGAGGATGAGGGCTGGGCCGCCCCTCCGAGGGCGGAGCGCTGGGGAGCAAAATCCTCCTTTGCGCGGAGAAAAGTCCCCCCGGGCTCGGGTGTTTCGCCGCGGTTCTGTCAGGGCGGAGCCGCGCGCGGGAAGCGCCCGCCGGCCCCGCCCCTCGATGCCCCTCCCCGCAGGCCCCGCCGGCCCCGCCCCCCGCAGGCCCCGCCCCTCGATGTCCCTCCCCGCCGGCC